>JAYKAV010000786.1:11882-39624 GCA_035582835.1 Phoebastria nigripes | reverse complement strand
GAGCGAGCGGCTGTGTGGTGTTTGACTGCCTGCCGGGTTAAACCACAACACCTGTATATATGTCAACTAGCAAAAAAAGTTAGTCAATAAAKTAAGTTGCCTTCCCACCCAGCCAAGGGACTCAAAGAAAGGCATACATTTTTGTATCTTAATCTTGAAGAATGAGCTGCATGCAAGAATAGCTTCTTGTTTACATGAAAGAATATAATACGTGAGTAAAGACAAAGAAAAGAAAGTGGGTCGTTTATTTGGTTTTGTTTGTTTGAGGTTTTGGGGGGGGGTTGTTTTAAGGGAGGGGAAATGGACTATTACTGCTATAACCTCTACCCTTACCCCACTGACCCAGGCTGCAGCATCACTCCTGCTGTCTCCCTCAGTCTTTGTTCAGTTACTGCAATAGTCACTTCTATGAGGGGATACTTACAAGCTGCATTCATTAGTCTCTCTTGTACATTTGCATGGTTTTCAGCATTCTTTTTTGTATGAAGCGCAGTTCTCAGTATCTACATTTTTAAGGGTTTTGTGTTGAGAAAAACCTTTCCCACAGCTATCTGAACAAAAAATTCCGTTCAGACTGCTGGTTAAGTGATTTGTTTATGGCCAAATAAAACATCACACCAGCTGTCAGGCTTTGTATTCACATCTAGCAGAGAGTTTTGTTTATTGTCTGCACAGGTGATAGCACTGAGGTAAAAATGTTTAAAGCCATACAGGCTGCAACAGTGAACAACCCTCAGGGAAAAGTTTGGAGTCCTGGTTAAGCAGGAGGCTATGTACCACAGGAAAATCTCAGAAGATATGCGAGTTGTGAAAATTAATGCCAGGTAGCAAGAGGATTCCACAGACAAAACTCTGTCCTCAGTGACCGATCCCCTCCAGTGCAGCTATCTACCCTGGAAGGGTGTCATCTAAGGACTGGATCCGCACTGTGTTAAGTCTCCCAGCAGCTTTTTTAGTTAGATGAAGCAGAGAGGGAGAACCTCTTGGGGCTACACTAACATACAGGCAGCTATAAAGTATGGTTCTACTTCTGCTTTTGTGTCTCTCCAAATGATGATTGTCTCTGTTAAGCTTTTCATTCTGAAGTAAAATAATCTCATCTTGCTTTTACCTTAAATTAGCAAAGTGTTGCAAGTGATTTCAGATTTGCTGAGAAATCCGAGGCACCCTGTTGTCCAGGAATGGAAATCTTGACTAGGAGCCCACCAGTTCAGGAATACCCAAGAAGCGATGGATGGTCTGAGATGTAGTAACACACAGTGCTGACGAAAGCCTGCCTCCCCACACTCGTCCACCACAACTGCTGAGCATAGCACACTCCACAAGTAGCAGAATAGAGAAAGGGGGTACTTGAACCCTGAGGGTTTCCATGTCTTTTTGAGAAAGAGATATAACACAGGTAGGTATAGTGCTGGAGTCCCTAGGAACAGAAGAGAAGGTAGTGCTGAAAGCATACCCAGGATAGTCTAAGAATAAATAGAAAGAAAGTTGGTAAGAGATGCAGCTAACAAACTGCAGGAAATTCAAGCAGCAATACTTAGAAGTTTCTACCTGTTGTGGGAGATAATTTTGCAGATGTGAGGCTCTTATTAGAAAACCTGATTCAGTCAAATGAGTCACATACTATGTTCCATAAGTCATATGTGATATCCAGCCATATCACTGCATAACCAGGAGAAATGGTGTAGATGACAACATTTCATCAACTTCTAGTCAGAAATGGCTGATGAATTTCAGCAAAAGGGTTGGTTTTTAAAATCAAAATCCAAATTGTTTTCAGTGAAAAATAAAAATGTCCCCTGAAACTATCCATCTTTGACTAATTCAACAACATATAGGACCCTTAACTCCCAGTTACAAGGAAAGATTTTAAGTTAACTGTAAGTCTCAACTATATATGAAAAAAAAGTATTATACAAACTCCTCCAGTACAGGTTAAAGCTCCATGGCTTCTGTGTAGGAAAGAAAAGTTATATTGTCTCTTTTAGCAAATCAATTTCATTTTTCATTAGGTGACAACAGAACTACCTCGTAATTTCCCAATCCCTATTAAGAAAGAGCTTTCTAATCTTTAAGAAGTAATATCAATAGTCACACTATAAAAAACATTTAAGTTCTTCTTCACTTTGAACAACTCATCCACTCAAAATGTTGCTTGATTAGGGTTTTTTGTTAATTTCTGCTCCCCCCCCTTCCCCCAAACACCCTTAAAGAACAGATACAACTCACCTCACTTAAAGGCATTATGTGAGATTTCCATATCAAAGGCTTTTTTTCCACCTTTGTTTCCTGCAGGTGTTGCTCAAGGAAGAGTGCACCACACAGCGCAACACAAGGTGCTAACTGCACACAGTCACCTTTCAACACCTTTGGAGATACACAGGGCTTTGAAGAAGCAAGGTGAAAATGTCTGGAAATTCCCAGAAGAGGAGAATGCAGCCTACAACTGAAGGCTGTCAGACAAAATATAGCAGGTACTGATTTACGTCTTCACTTTCTATCCTCATCTCCTTTCTCTTTGCACAAGAGCTCTTTCATTTTTACCACTCTATATTATTCACAGTCAAAATGCTACACCTCCAGACGTGAGGTATGAAAAATGCTAGGGATTCTAGACTAATAAATCCCGCACTGTTCACAATTTGCTACATTATGGTTTTTCCTATAACCTTCACTTTGTCTTTGTTCCAAGATGTGCCTTTAGTTTAAGTATTAACAAAAAGTCTATAGTTTTAGAGTGAGTTCTTCAAGAGGTCAATAAACTCTGTTGAACAGAGTCATTGTACAAGGGGAGATGAATAAACATATGAAATCATCATTAATAACATTAACCTAGCACTAAAAGGTATACGTAAGTCCAACCATAGACTAAATAAAGGAAAGGCTGAGGAGTGACTCAGCTAATAAGAATTAAAAGGATAGTAACGCAGAAGAAATCAACACAGTTTTCTGAAAAGTGATTATTATTCAATCAGCTTTGGGCTAGATCTAATAAAGGACTTGGGATTTCCCAGGACAGTGCTCCAGCCACTACACTTCTAGATAAAGAAGGTGGGACCTTCTCCTCTCTCACTCATGAAAGAGAGCAACTCTAATAGCTTATTTACTGCAAGAACTTACTAATTATTTACAAAACTCAAATACAGTAAATGAACCCCTTCCCTATTCTAATTATCTCTGCTGAAATAAATAAGGCAACTATCTATAAAAGCTCAGTGAAACCACATACACTAGAAATTTTGTACACATGGAATCTTCTTATACATACAATCGTGGTTACAAACATCCATAACAAAACTAAGCCTGGATGCTGACAATATGAGAGAAAGGGCTCACATGCTATATGGAAAAACTGCTGTGAAACAAGGAAGAAAGGATGTGAATTTAAAACAGAACAGGTAACCAAACCAGCTCTTTTTATAAGCGTTTCTGAAACAGGCTAAGCTAAATCATGCAAACGCTTTCCGAGTATGAAGCAGTGTTCACACAGGAAAATATTACAGCTATTTAATCACATACTTCCCCATGTTGACAACCCTCAAGTCCCAACAAAAACAAGCACAGAGAAAGAAAGCTTACAACTTTGCAAGCTTTGTTTAACTTTAACATTCCTGCTGTCAAAAACATGAAGTATCAAACGGTGGAGTCACACCACTCTAATGCAGAATGAAGCTAAAATTGGACCTGTGTTGACTGATGCACTTAATCAGATACTGCTCCTGAGTGCGTCTGCCGCTCATTACCACTCATGCTGGAAGGATGGAATGATAAATGTTCTGGGCCACTGGCATCAGGAGGTACACAGAGAATAACGTCATGGGAAACAGCTATGCCTGGAGCCACCTACATTTTGCAATCACGATTTTCCTTCTGCCTGAATGTTCTTATTTTTTTTCCCACAGATTAAACCCAAGTTAGTAAGGGACAATAAAAAATTATAGCTGCAAAGATGCTGTTCTAGGAGTACATTACTCAATGTCATTTGAATTTTCCATGCTCATTCACTTGGTAACTTCAGTGGCTGGTTCCTTGTATTTTTGTGAGAACATTAATGTGATGGATTAGAGGAACAAAGTAACTTTTCTATGAATTAATCTAGCACTTCATAAAACAGCATCTGAAAACAATTTAACTTGCAGCACAATTCTATTTTCACTTGATGAAAAACAAGTATTTTCTAAAACAGAATACATCTCACTGTAAAACAAATTTGCAGATTAAAAATTCCCAATAAATTATGTCTATGTCTTAATGTCTCTTACCAAATAATTTAAGAACTTTTGACCTAAGAATGACAGAGAAATGCATTTTTGGGGAGCCATTAGAATGTAAATGAGAATTTAAACATAGGGGCTTTATTAATAATTTTTCTTCTTTTTACATATCTATATGAAATTCATTCACATGAAATTAATGCAAATAACTGAAAGTGACATCTTGAAGTAGCTGTCCGTGCATTGTCACAGTTGATCTGCTTTCCAGCAAGGTTAACCAAATAGTATCCAGAAGCTCTTGAATCAGACTCCAAAAATTTCTATTAATGTTCTATAAATTTCATTCACACAATAATGAAGAAAAAACAAACTGGTTATATGCTGGTGATCAGAGGTCACCGACCTGCTTAAGTCAGGAATAAGAATATGGCTAAAAGGCTACAAGGATCTCATTCACTAAGAAAGACACTGAGGTGCTGGAGCGTGTCCAAAGAGCAACGAAGCTGGTGAAGGGTCTGGAGAACAAGTCTTATGAGGAGCGGCTAAGGGAACTGGGACTGTTTACTCTGGAGAAAAGGAGGCTGAAGGGAGACCTTATCGCTCTCTACAACTACCTGAAAGGAGGTTGTAGCGAGGTGGGTGTTGGTCTCTTCTCCCAAGTAACTAGCAATAGGACGAGAGGAAATGGCCTCAAGTTGCGCCAGGGGAGGTTTAGATTGGATATTAGGAAAAATTTCTTCATCAAAAGGGTTGTCAAGCACTGGAACAGGCTGCCCAGGGAAGTGCTTGAGTCACCATCCCTGCAGGTATTTAAAAGATGTATAGATGTGGTGCTTAGGGACATGGTTTAGTGGTGGACTTGGCAGTGTTAGGTTAGTGGCTGGACTCCATGATATTGAGGGTCTTTTCCAACCTAAATGATTCTATGATTCTATTCCCTAAGCTTGCATGCTGCAGGTAAGTTTGTGCAGGCACTACAGAATCCAGCAGTGAAAGAAAGTATTGAAACTCTGGAAGGATACATGTTTTGTGGAGCTTCTTGGACATACAGACAAGATGACAGTTATGAACCAGCAGGATCCAAAAACTGGCAGCACAGGTCTCTGGAGTGCCCATTAGTTCTTTGAAGTTACCGATGTGATTTTCACTCATTGCAGGCTGCCCTAATGCCAAGCTTCAAGAGTTGGTGAGAACGTAGGAATGGTGGACAGAGAGTATCAATGCAAGGAAAGGTGCCAGAAGAAAGCAAAATTATGCTGGAAGAGGCAAAGGACAGGAAAGGACTACTAAGGGTTGTAATTCCAAGGATTTGGGCAGTGTGAGTGATTTAGATGGAAGGTTTGCTCTTTGCATGTGGTTTGGACAAGAGCAATGTGGTTTTCAAGCTGTGCAGATTGCAACCAGCCACTACAGGGACTCAAGGGGCAGCTGAAAGAGGCCTCCACCTCCTGAGCTTTAATAAGCTTGTGTACCCAGCAGCAGGCTGGGTGCTGTACCACAGGGACTGGGGAGAGGCATTCCTCTTGCGCAAAAGCCATTAAGGCAGCTTATGTACCCCCACACTTACATGTTTAAATTCACAATACTAACTGAATCTAAAACTGGTGAACATTAGCAGTCCTCTCTTCAAGAAAGAATGACTGAGAATAATCACATTTGATTCAGGGATTATAAGTAAACTGGTACATTTCCCTGTCCAAACATTTTACTTCAGAAATGTTGTGCAGCTCCTCTTATATTAGACACCAAATTCTGCATGGTACACATACCTGTCAAAGTCCTAAAATGAAGAAATGTTTTGT
This sequence comes from Phoebastria nigripes, assembly GCA_035582835.1. Classification (NCBI taxonomy): domain Eukaryota; kingdom Metazoa; phylum Chordata; class Aves; order Procellariiformes; family Diomedeidae; genus Phoebastria; species Phoebastria nigripes. The sequence continues at coordinate 33,608 of JAYKAV010000786.1, read as the reverse complement.
TCTGTTCCCCAACAGAACCACCAGCTGAAGTACAAGCAAAGGAGGCAGGTATGTCTGCATAATGCTCTCCTCCGGTCCATAACATGTGCTTCCTTCCACACCGGTTCATCCTCCAGCCAGGGTATAAGTTTCCTGTGGTTTGACCAGGGATAAACAGCTGCAGAGCAGAAGGGGAGGGTTTGGGATTCCCCTTGAGGGAAAACAAGAGGCCTCTCTTCCCACTTGCAGTCTTGCTCAGCTCTCTGCAAGCACCTCAAGATTTCCCTGCACCTCTCCGGAGAGGACAGACTGCTGCTCCGTACACCCAAGATGCCCATATTGGCTTTTTCAGCCTTGCAACAACTGAGAAAGGACTCCCTCCACGCAGATACCCTTCACAAAATCCTCCCTGTACTATCACCATCACCACAAAACCAATACGCGCAGCACTATTTTGCCTGTTTATGCTCCCCCATGCAGAATCAGAAATGTCGGGTGGGTTTAAGAGCCTCCTCTAGGTCTCCAAGAGCCGACCTGTGCACCACAGGAACTCCTCTCTGGCTCATCATTTCCCTTCACTAAATACAGCAAAACCAGCCACTTGCGTCTCTCTGTGCTTGCAAATGGTCAGTACAGAACCAGCTGGGACCAGCTGCTCCTGCCTTCTCTCATGGAGGAATAGGAAGTCAGAGGCAAACACACACAGGCAGCACAGAGCAGCCGCGAGATGCCACCACTCCTGTGTTTACCCAGCCGGTTGGGTGGTCCCAAAACAGGATGCAGCCTCCCTGCGGGCTGCAACCCTGCTCCAGCTCATAGCTTCACCCTCACAAAGAAACTTCCAAGTTAACAAGAACTGAATCTCAGCAGTTTGGTTTGCAACTGCCTGTGAAAAGCATGGCTGCTGAACTAAAGCTATTTCACATCACCCACCTCTGTCCTCCTGCTTGGCCCCATCTCTTTGCGTTCTTCTACGCCTCTTGCCCTAACTGCACCTCTTCTCTTCCCGAAACACAAAACAACTCCCCTCGCTGAATACTCTGCAAGGTTCCAGCTCAGCTGTGACTCCCATGAGGGAGCCCAGGCATCCTGAACCCTCCATGCYATTTTTAGGGCCAACTTTCTCTCTCTTAGACGTCAGCACACTCTGCTCCGCCGCCTCCGCTCTGCTTTGTCTTGCTCTGCATCAAAGACAGCTCATAAAGTGCTGCTCAGCTCATCCCCCAGGAAGCTCCAGATAGCTGTAACAGTCAAAACCAGCAGACAGGTGTGCCTGTCAGACCTTCTTTGACCTTGTGACTTAATTATCCATATTCTCCTGGCTAAAAAGTTGAATCACGGAGAGATTTTTTCAGCTGAGGGAAGCATTAACTTTGCTTTGCAATGTGGCAGATTTTGTCAGCTGTATTTGTGACATGAGTGTTACAAAAATACAGGAATTCAGGATATGACTCCAGGTCAAAAGCTTGAGCTGAAATCTGCCAAGTCCTAAGTGAACTGTGGAATGAATCACATCAAATTACATACTGTGACAGGGCCCACTTATCTATACATGGGCTGGGTGAGGACAGAACAGACTCCAAAAATATTTAGGGACCGAAGCAGGTCCTCTAAGTTGTGTAAAAACTACTTAGGTCACCAACAGGTATGAGCTCTTTATCTTTCCAAACTGCCCCCAAGCCCATAGCATGCATCCCCTGCTCCAGACATCCTACTGGGTACCATGAATGAACACTATCTACATATATTAAGTCTCTGTAGAAAACCTAACAGCTATTGAGTAGCTGCTCTGGGGCAGTATCTTGCAGTTAACCAAGAAGCTTCATGTTCTCTGTATAAAGCTTGCTGTCATGAGGAGGGCTCACAGTCTAAAAGAAACAGAAACTTAACAATATTCCATAATAAATGACTGTAGCTTCCAAATCAAATTGTATGTTAAAAACACTGAGCAAATTTGCTCTTCATTATCTCCATTGACTTCTGGAAGTCAATGGCAGTTCTTTCCATCTCAGCTATTATTACTAGAAATAGTAATTTTGCAGATTTTTTTTTCGCTTGGGCAATATTACCAGTACACTGGGCCCCTACCTTATAGATACTCATCTCACTGTTTTCTACACGTAGAGATTATTTTTGATAGCACCTTGAAAGACATTACATTTCACCTCTCTTTATAATTGTAGTATTTGCTTCATTCACTTGCCGGCAAAAAGAGAACAAAAACTGATGGTATTTGTGCGATAACAGATTGGGAAAGATGTGGCAAGAGGTTAAACTTAGCAGTGGCATCCAGTATAGCTCATATTTATTATTTAACTAGTCTTAACTATTAAGTTGATCCCCTTAAGTTACAGRCTGTCTGAAGTGTTCTGTAGCAGTGTTTCCTGACCACTGATGATCCTTGAAGCATCTACAAGGCAGTTCAAAAAAATTAACATTTCTACACATATGAGCAACCCAACAAAAGAAGAGCCACAAATGATCACTCAAAGTTTAGCCAATTTTTAGCTGGACATTAATGAAAACTGTACAAAATAATACTCATTTTTTTCTCACCCAAACCAATTGATCCTGCAACTAAAAAAAGGCTCAGAAACTCTATTCCATAACAGCAGTTAGTAATGACCAGCATTCTTGACTTGCTATGAGTTAGCATGGGGAGTATTCATCAAAATACTATTACAGCATTCATTCCTGACGTTACTACAATGTTTAACTGGTTGTCTCTACAGCTGTACATTCAAGTGACTGAGAAAGTGCTGTTCTGACATATCAATACAGTACCACAGGAAAATTTTCAGTCTGCTACTTTTGTCACCAAAAATGTAGATTCAGGTCAACTGAAACTATTCACAAATTAGTGTTGATACTTTAAAATTAATTGTCAAGGAAACACTGAAAAAGTCAAATGTTTCACTTCAATACTTTCAAAACGAGACTTTTTTTAAAATTACGCAACCAGCTTCAGCCTGAATACAGTTCTTTTTATTTAAAACAGGCTGAAGAACATGAAAGCTAAAAATGTTTCACTTCACCCTAGTAATTAAAAATGCTTTATTTGTGCCTCAGCGAAATGGTTTTAAACCTGAAATAGCCTTCTATTTTCCTTTTGTTTTTCAGCACAACAAAATCACGTTTCAGTGCACACCCTAACATACATGTGTCATTTTTCTCTTACACTCAAATCCCTCTTATTTTTCAGCTTGACCAATGAACCAAAAGTTTTTGTACAAAAACCAACCCCCTGGTCATACCTCAGCAGCTGCAAGCAGAAATCACTCCTGAAAACTTGCTCCCATATTTCCATATGGAGAAGCAATCCTCATACACTTCTATTGGACTTTTCTATTTTGGAGTGACGAGAAACTCCACTACTTTAATATAACTGGCTTATTCCTGCTTGACCTTCAGCTATAAAACACTGACACCTTTCACTTCTACACCCAGGATGCTCAGCTCTGCCCTCTGTTTGCTGGTGCCAAGCAGTGAGCTAGTAACTAATTGTAAGCTCAGGAAGTTCTCCAGATGTAGAAGGAACAACTGCCTCCGTGCCTTCCCCTGCAAGAGGGTATAAAACATACTGTGCTGGATCACGTAGTGTGATTAGAGAGCAAATAAAGCTAACCTGTGCTTCTAAAATGAAGTGTAATCCAACACCCCCTGGCAAACACATCTTAGCTGACAGTTCTGCTTCACCCCTTCCAGGCTGCCACTGTGCCTGTCCCGCTCTCATCTCGGGATCTCCAGATCTCTTGGAAATATGGCAGTACCAAAGCAGTTTCCATAGCAAAACCCAAGCCTACAAGAAAATCCAGAAGCATCTCTAACCATTTCACCTGCTACCATTGAGTTTTACTATGTAAAAGCCTAGAAATGACAAGTCAGTCTGAAGATGCCCATAGATAGTAATATTCAGAAAGCATTTATCTGAACTAACAGAGCAAACAAATAGGTAATGCCATTAATAACAGAACTAATTAACTATTGTAATGGACGGCCCAAGCCGTGCTTTTTTTCCCTTCCTTCCTTCCTTCCTCTAGAATTATGGAGAAAATAGTACTTTTTCCAGACATCACTCAAAGTTATCACGACTTATTTTCATTATGAAGGGACTGTGAGGAGCAGGATGAGCGTGAGCCATTACGGGGGAGCAAGGGTGAAAGCTGGAGAGAATGGCTGGATCCTATTCCTCTGCTTATCAGCCATCCTTATAAACACCCAAAACAAACAGATACTTCCCTCACATACTGTAGGCCATTCAATCTTTTTGGCACCATCATATGAGATGAAATTTGAAAGCAAGATGGGGGAGTGGACAGCACTGGGTGACAGGTGTCAAGTCAGTAAAATTCTGTGACTCATTTTCCCCATCTCCCAACCTTCATGCACCTGTCTGAAGACCTTCACGCTGGAGGCATGCCGCAGACACAGAGGCCAAGTTCTCATGAATGCACCATCCATCAGTAAGAGAACATTCCTTGCACAGCAGTTTGTTATACATGGAAAATAGCCATTACAGTTCACCCATAATTCCAGAAACTTGAATTGTTTAAAAAAAAAAAAATCTCAGTTTTAAATGTTCAAAAGACAGTTTAAGAAATGTAAAGTACCCCAACTAAATTAATGTATAATGTCTGTGTTGTAAAAGAGAAATGGCTACTCACAGAATAGGTCTTTGAAGCGGTAGTTAAACTATGCCTTTTAATTAGTTTGGTTTGAATTCAGATTACTAAGGGAAAGAAGAGAAGGACAGTCTGCAATTAATCTTGAAACAAAATGCTATTCTTTCAAGGTTTGATAAGATATCTTTAAGAAATACCACATATGTCATAATCTTCTTATCTCTGGGCTTATACAATAGAGTTTATTTGGCCTTTCTCTGGACCAGCTGTTGTTTTTTTCATTCCATTTCTCCACTGTATTTAAAATATACCAATCCCACTAGCGTGCTCAAAGGAAAAAACACATGCTAGCCCTTTGAGGGGCCTCCTCGTCCTTGGCTGAGGCCAAATGTCTTGTATTTTAGATGACGTTACTAAGCAATACAGCCTTCAAAGCCTCAGGCCGAGCCCTACTGTACTTCTGCAGCAAACATCAGCAGTGCAAGAGCAGCTCTTACAGGTGAGGATTCCCGCTGAGCCTGGGCCTGAGAAGGGGTGGGTCAGTCTGGGAGTTACCAAAATGAATTATGCTAATACAACATCTTGAAAATCTCAGACATATACTGCTTTTAATATTTTCTATTCTTAGAAGCAGGTCCTGRTAACAACATTTTCCAGCTTCATGACATTTTGAAAGATGACCATGGAGGTTCTCCTGCTCCAACTCAGCACACAAGATTTCATTTTGCCTGATTAAGCCCCTGAAGAGGCACCCATGCACAGAAAACAGCTGTTGAATCAGCAACGCAGGGACAGCCCATCACCCAGCTACTCCGTCCTGCAACTGGGGAGAGCTGACAAAGGTGTCTGTAAACTGCTAGAAGAAGCAAGGGGAGGAACAGCGCAAATGGCATTGAGACGTCTCAGGGGAGGCAGCCAACAGCGTCTTTGCACAAGAGGTTACGGAGTCCTGCCACCAGGCACCTCGCACGAGCAGTCCTGTTAGGACAACACCGTCTTGGGGTGACCGGTGCCATTCTCAGCTCTTCATGAGTACCACTGCATGGGCTAAAGGATGCTTCCAGTTTTAGCCAGAGTTTTGAGAGTGACTTTTTCCTTTGRTTCCATTTCCTTTGGTTTCCTATCAGAGACTGGTTGTCAGGGGCTTTATAACCTGTTGGATGTCACGATCCCATTAATTTGCTTCCATTTTTGTCATGCATAGGGTGGAGGTTCACCAGTAACACCAGCTATAATTAACTGGACTCCCTGTGGTTCACTGCCTACAGAAAACTATGTCAGAATCCTTCACAGAGAGGAGCTATTGGGGCTCCCACACTAAAATGCCAAGAAGTTTGAAGGTGTTTGCTTAGAACTGGGTTTGAGCTTTGAAATTTGCACTCCCGTGGAAAAAGAATCAAGCAAAGCCCTGTCAACAGACTCAGCCTCTGTTGTTCTCTAAATGACAATCTCAGTTTTCATTTGCAGAAAGTCCCTGGCTCCTCTTCTCTACAGGTAGCCTTGAAATTATAAAGGTATGTAAATGCATGGGACCAGAAAGAGAGAAAAATGCAGACAGGTTTGCCTGAAAGAAACATCCAGTTCACACACATCATAAAACAGTACGTTTAATTATAGCTTAAGGAGAGAAAAATATCCCAAAAATGGATAATGATGGGTAAAACCAGGTTACATTCATCAGCTGGGGAAGTGGCTGTTCAGTAATCCATTCCCCAACATTAAGGCTATCTCTGCTTGGACAACTTTCAGCTCTCTGCCAATGTCACCAGTCCAGGCTTAGCAGGAAACTCTCTTCTTTYACTGCCCTTCCTCCCCGTTACCTCCCCCGGCAGATGAAATTTCATCCCTCTCATCTCCTTCCATCTCCTCTGAGGAAAACCTGACTGAAAGAAGTACCTCACGATGGGCAATGGATGCAACTGGGACACTGAAAAGAAAACACCATAAAGCAGAGAGTGGTTCAGTGAATATTTTACCTGGAGAATGTCAGGCAAATAATACAGCAAATGTCAGGAATGATCCCTTGTTAAAACTGCAGCACCTGGAAGAAGACTTTGATCCAAATCCAAATCTCCACAGAGCAGAGGGGAATCCAGACTGGGGGCTCAACTGACAACAGTGCAGATCAGAGAGGAAAGAACTTGATTCAGCTTGTTTTAGAGCTCGGGCAGGCAAGAGACTTGCTGCTAATTCTAACTTTGGCAGAATGGAAGACTCAGACTGAGGCTGTGTTTTAATTGTGTTTAAAAAGTATTTAAAATACAAAAATCTATCTCTCTGCAGCTTCAACTCAAACACTGCTTTGCAGATAAGCAAAATATTAGACAAGGCCTTTTTTAAAATGAGTACAAATCAGAGACAGCATGGAATTAGAGAATTTTTTTTGAAGAAATGAATGAAGGACATCAAGGCTTTGGACTTTCTATTTTGCACAAACATTCATTTTTGGGCAGTATTTCTTGAGACTGATTAGAACGGTTTAGAAGAGACTTTCTCTAATTTAAGTCTAACTTATGTGCACAAAGACTGCACCATCAGTCGTTTAAAGAGGACACGAATACATAGTTTTTTCAGCTAAGCCACCTGATCACATGCTGTTTGCTGACTTAAGTTTAAATTGAATATTTGCAAGAGAAGAAAAGCAGGAAGTGTAGAAGAGATCATGGCAAAAAATCAATATTCTCTTTTATGCTCTTTCATATAGAAACCTGGACATGCAACAAATGGTTCCACAAAGCCTTCAAACAAGTGCAGTATTTAAGGCCATCAACTAAAAACATTTGCTATACCTTTCAGCATAGCAATGTTCTGGCCACTTTTTTTCTGCACAAAGGCGGATGCCTACTTCTGTTGGACAATTCCTTTTTCTAGAAAAAAAATTGTGTGTAATTCTGTATGATCTTTAAGTGAATAGTGTCCCTCCAGTCTGTTATTTACATACAGTTTTTTCAGGACAGTTCAGAAATAGCACACAGTAAAGAGGTATTATTTGCAAAGATACCCTGCAACCAGTAATCTTTACATAAGCACCGTGAAACTGAGAAACAAACTTCACCCTACTAGAAGCCTTTCACAACAGATCAAATCCAGCTAGCAAGTCCAGTAGGTCACTAAATCTGTGTTGAGGCACATCTTTGTTTTCAGCAACCGAATGCAAAAACAGTTCAGGCATAAAGACCTGTGTCAGAAATTACATCCTGGACTCCAAAAGATGCCCTTTGCAGACTGCTGTCTAGTGAAATTGCGTCTACTAAACACAACATCCCAAGTTACTCAATATTGCCAGAAATTCATTATGAGAATGGTCCCCACAAGCACCCATCACTGGATTTGAGAACTCCATCCTACACTCAGCAGATAATCAAGAGTGCAGAATAGGATCTGTGCACCCCAGAACATGCTACTGAGTAATTGTGTGTGGTATGGGATAAATCCACATATGGCCCCACTTCTCCCTAAAAAGGAGAGTGCTTACAGAGTTCTCTACAAGATGACTGAAGTAGTGGCGGATAGAAAAAAATCTTATAACCTCCTAAGTTACGCAGTTCCCCTCGTTCCAAACTAATCATAAAGCTAAAATCTATGCTGAGAGGAGTATTACAATCTCCTTTTAAGTACAATTCATCCAGAGGAGTCTCTCCAAGTACACAAAATGCATCCAAGTTCAAGCAGATGCTGGGAGCACGGAGTGAAGAACACAAGCCCCAAGCAAGAAGTGGACAAGCTGCAAGGACACTGTGGTCAGATACCTGTTTAAAGTGGGTCACATATGATAGGAGGTTGCCAGAGGCTAATCGGGGACATGCAGACTTTGGAGAAATTGTGAACACTGAGCCCATATCAGTGCATTAGCCCTACAGCACAAGTCCAGCACTTCTCAGAAGAATTAGAAATCTGTGATCTGCCCAGATATAATAAGGTAATTGTAGTTTCTTTTTAGAAAGTTCACAGAGAGTTCAGTATGACTGAGAAATCTGGCACTAACCAGACTGAAGGCTGAACAGCTTTGCCAATACTACTCCATTAATGGGTCAAGTGTTCAGAGCAAATTTTCAAACTCCTGCAATAAAAATGTTTCCTAAATGCAGCTTAGCTTTCTGGGTTTTCTATTTCAACTGTGGAAATAAGGTTTACAATTGTTCAAGGCTAGTGTTATAAAAGAGAAAGGCATGGCATGTGACATGTAACAGTTTAATTTTAAAGCTTGCTATTGCTCTCCAAATCAATACTGCAGCAATTTAACATTTACATTACATTTACAAAGCATTTGTTTACCCAATCAATGCCAATACTCAAAAAGTGCAATAGCATCACGCACAGTTTGATAAGGAAAGCTGTAGGCACAGAGCAAGAGCAGAATATATTCCTCTATGACAGTACACGGTTAGAAATGCTGAACTAAGTTCAGTCTGGATCCAGACTGAGACTTCTCAATCTGATGAGTGGTTAAGCAAACTGTTTCAATGAAAACATGGAAGAGACAACAGTCTACCCTTTAAACTACAGGAAAGCAACTACAGAAAGCAAGCATGGTGTAGCAAACACTGTTTCCTTCCAGTGGCACAGGGACTGAACAGAAAGACTCCACTGAAACACAGTGAAGCAGATTTTCCCTCCATATAGTTTTAACTCATATTATTTGGAAAATGGCCTGTCACAGAACTTTAAAATTTATTCAGTCATTGAGTGAGGAAGCGTTTCACATTTCTGATGCTTTTTGGTGGCAACAAGTGACTATTATCACATTATAACAACAATCTCCTGTTTCCACATTTTTCCCCCTTACCTCCTGCACAACACAAGTACTTATGGGAAGTACCTTGCTTCAGTTAGTAGGAGCTAATGAAATACTAAAGGTTAAATTCCAGCAGAAAAGGGAAGAAGATGAGAAAACAATCAGGGACTGGGAAAGCAGGTGTCAGCACTCTGCCAGCATTGAGCTTTCTCTGGCCCCTGTTCAGCACAGAGTTTGGATCCACTTGGAGAAAGTTCTAGTTTTGACTCTGCACTCATTTAACTGGAAAGGGAGAATTGCACAAAATACAGTATTTTATTCCTTTCTCCCCTACCAGTATTTCTATTTTTTACTGCCTGTAACTACAGCCTAGGCAGCTCCCAAGGACAATTCATCCCAAAAGTCAAAGATGACATCTTAGGATAGGATGAATCAGCCTTTGACAATGACTGTTCTACTCCACTAACTAAAAGGAGCCAGCTTGTAACACAACTAGCTTAAACTCAAGTATTTAACTGCTAGGCTACTCAAGTTAAGAGGTAAGAACCTTATCCTGTGTCCTTAAAACCTGTAATTTTTTCAAGTAATAGTAAACATATCTATTAAACATCTGTATGCTAATGAAACCTAGAATCCTTTTTCTTGCTTAGCAAGGCTACACATTTGCACCTGCTCATTTGTTAGAAGTAACAGGATTTTTGACAGCAAAGTGAAATGAACACAGAAGTCTTCTTAAATTCATGTCAGATGTTAGAAACTCAAAGTTGAAGGATTCTTATCTCCCTGGCACAGACTCCCGAGGTTTTAGAAACAGAAGAGGACTCTTCCTTTTTTCTGGAGAAGGAAAGCACAAGACAATGAAAAAAAGTCTWTCTTATCTCTGATTAGCTTCTAATAAACTCCAGAGAGCAACTGGAAAAAAAAAGTCTTCCTGAAACCTGAAAGAAAGTTAGAATCTTCTGCTTTCATTTCATGAGCTTGTTTGGGGGCGAAACAATCTCTTAATACCAGTTAGAAGCAATTGTTTCATCCACTGCTAGAACAAACCAGCTATCACGTCTTTGTTTCCCAGGTACCCCACCCCTGAAATGTTATATCTCCTGCTGTCTGCACAAGCAGGTACTCACTGTTTTCAGTTCAATGCAAACTGTTCTCTCATCTCGGAGATGAGAGATACTCCACGTACTCCTGCAGGCTGTTTGTTTTGTTGTTCCTGCTTTAAAATAGAGGTCATTCTGACTGAATGTATCTATTAGCTCTTTTTCCATAGCAAGCATCTTCTGAACAGGTTAGAAGAGCTGTTCATAGAAAGCAGAGGGATGCAGGGAGAAAAATGCTCTTCCCTCTACATTGAATTAATCTCAGTTACTACAATTCAATGTGTGAACTTACCATCCTAAGAATAATAGTCTCTGTGTGTTGGAGAAACTAAGCAAATTAATCTGAATAGTAACTGAAGTGGTTAAATACAGGATAAACAAATACTGCAAAAATGTCAGCATCATTCTTTAAAAGATATGGAAGCTACACAGCATGTACTAGGGGTTCTGCCAGCAAGCAAGGCTGCTTACATTGGCCACAATGATCTTCCAAAAAGAGATAGGCTATCCTTTGAGAATAAAACAGCGTCCTGGGCTTTTTTCCCCTCCCTCTTCTAAGTGGTTAAACAAAGGACTTCACTGTCAAAAGCCAAGACTAACAGTTTATGCTGTACACTTGCAGACAGAAAAATTGAAGAGAATCCTCTGGCAGTATCAAGTTAATCACCAAAAAGCAAGACCATGATTCAATAAAATCCTGCACTCAGATATAACCCTTAGGAAGAAGAACAGGTAACTACTGTCTGAAACAGCTTAATGGCATTCTAGTCCCTTGCTAAATGAACTATGCCACCAAGCCATCATTCAAAAGACTTAAAACCCAGTTTTGCACAGATGATGTTGCTCTGCTCCTTCAGCTCCCCTCATCCCTCTGCTCATTTCACACAGCACCCCAGCCTTATCCCATCACAACTCCAATGCAAAATTGCTCCAAATGCAAAATTTTCAGTTATAAGATTTATAACTCCTCTGCAGACAAGGAGCTGGAGGTCCATGTACAACCCAAACTAATCCTAACTTCTGATCTGTGTGGAACTCATCTATCAAATCTTTTCAATGCCAAAATGAGGGCAAAGCATATGACAACTTCTATACACCTACAGCTCCAATGAAATATTCTCAGAGGTCTATACCCTAAACCTTTCTTTCCGTAGTTATATATTACAGCCTACTGCAGCAATCACTGGGTTACAGTCCAAATAAACTCCTTCTAAATGACAGCAACCTGACCACCTCACCAGTCCAAGAAAAAGAAGTCCATCTATTCGTATTGTATCAGTCCCCTCTGTAGTGCCGAGTCAGGAAGGGCTCCATTACATCACAGTATTTTCATTCACAAACTTCACAAAACTTCTCCATTTTGCAGCTCACAAACAAACCAATACCTTGTGGCAGACTGCATGAAAACAAACAGAAAGAAACGGGAGGAGAACTTTTCTTATTCTGTAAAAGGGAGGATAATTTATTCTCTCTTGCACTGTATCTCGGAGCACTGGCAAGTTTTTAAGATCACCTATTTAGGAAAACAAAACAAATCCCCAAATTCTTAGTTTCCTCTCCCACTGGCACAAATGATTAGAAAAGTTATTTATAAAGTTCAGGGACACTTTTCATTTATCATTTTTGCTACTTCTCACACAGATTTCAAATGATACAGCAAGACAGCAGCTTGCAATGTACAGTATTGTAATGCTACTKGCAAGATTAGCACTCAGTTTTGCATGCAGCTAATGACTGAGTCATCTGGCAGTTGCCTACGCAGCAGTGGAAGTGTACAGCACAAACCTAAGTTTTAATTTACATCATCTATTTTCTCCAAATATCTGAAACTGTTAAGGGTAGTGCAAATTATAAACTAATAAATATAATCATTGCAAGAGCACAGGAATATAACTGATGCTACACTATTGCTGTATGTAGATGAGACAGATGACAAGCAGGTTGGAGTCTGGAGATTCATGTGATTGTTGCCACAGTAAATGTTGTAAGCACGCTGCACAGGGCTTCTTCCAAGAGGTGACATGGTCCTTGCATTAAAAAAAAAGCTTGAAAAAGACTGCACAGGAGGTCAGCATCCTCCACCTATTCCCTCCCACACTAATTCCTCTCTTTTGATTTTGCCTACACAACTAGTCTTTATATTCCTTGTCTGACAGGTTAGTTCTCACTAGAAGATTACTATTATCACCACCCAACTTTGTGCGCTGACTTGAAAGCATCCAGGTGTTTCAACTTTTCCAAGCAAAAATCACCACTACATTTTAGCCTGGGCACACAATGGGTTTCCCAAGCATAAGTCTTAGAATTTACTCAATTGTCTTAGCTTAAGTTTAAAAAACAAACAGAATCAGAGCTCAAATAAACAAAAGCAGATATTCTGTATGATGAATCTCAGCCCACAAGGTTAAAATATTTGATTCTTGAAAACCAGTTCCTACAAGAGATATGGCAGGCAACTCTTCATCAGTTAAGCCCCAGCACAGTGGGGACAAAGCTGGGGCTGAGATACAAAATGGTCACGATGTTTAATCTGTAAAACAGGATTTGTTTCTACAATTAAATGTGAACTGCAAATTGAATTGTTTTTCTTTAAAGTGATCCCAAAAGGCATTACTCTGGGCCATCTGTGATATCATGTGGGTGTACCAGACTTCTGGCATCAAACATAACACCATGAAGTGCTTGAGGTCTTGAAAAGAGGGAAGAGTCAGCTTACTACCTTTAAAATTTATTTATGCACCATGTATTCCCCAAAGCCTGCGTAGTGAATGTATTTAGGACAGAAAGCAAGAATTAACTCACTTTCCTTTTTTGTTCTGTATTTCACTTCTTACAAGAGCAATTGCTCTTTGACAATGCATAATGTAAACAGCAGATGACACTGGCTTCTTTCTTTTTTCTACCCTTGTTGAAGAGTTGGCTACAACAGAAGTAAGATAACAAAACATAACACAAAAATTAAGAGTTAAGGCCTTTAGAGGAACCAATGATTGTTACATCCTGTCACACAAAGGGCAAAAATGTAATGAAGGAAATGCTTTCTTTTCCCCATGCATTTTTTCATACTCATTACTTAACTTTTGTGACAGTCAAGCAGTAATCAGATTACTGCTTGACCAAAAGCAGACAATACCTCTACAGGCTGATCGAGTCAGTTAAACATAGAAACATAAATGACAGTATATGACTTTGTTAAATTCATAAGACACTCCCTTTGTTAGCCTGGAATACCATGAACATATTATTACCACCAGGAATAGTTCTGTCACATTAGAATGAATAACATCAGACAGGCAGTTTAAATTCAAAAGCCTATTAGAGCAAACTTAGCTAGTCTAAGTGAAGAAATCTCAGGGAAGCTATGCTCAATTTTTCACAGCATCCAGGTACAGCCAGTCTTTTTCTGTCTCCTTCTGCAGGACTTTGAAGAAAGATACAAGAGGTAAAAAGTGAAAGGTAGAAAGAAAATAAGCAGGCTACAGAAAGCAAATACACAGCATGATCCCTGGAATCTCCTATCTCCTCTCCATACTTAAAATTATTGCTTACAGATGTTATTTCATGCATAAAAGAAACCTGGAGGACAGCAGGCAAGAACATTTCCTCATTCTTCACAGGCAAATCTAAACTAATTCCTCTCATTTATCCCAGCAGTCATCAGAAGAAACAGAAAATCAGAGAGCTATTTTAGATTTAAGCCAAAATAGACATCAACATTAGATGTTCATGGCTTTTCAACTTCAGGCTTATTTGTCTAACAAGTAAATATATTTTTATTTGATGAAAAATAATAAGGAACAGCATTCATATTAATTCTTACAGCTTCCCCTTATCCTCACCTACCCAGTATCACAGAAGATTGAATAGCTCCCCTCTAGCCATCAGCTTTCTATTTTCCCCCAGCTACCACTTCACTGCTCTTGGCCAGCAAGCAAGAAGCGCAAAGCAGGTCTATGACCAGAAATATAGTGGGGCTGAGTTGTTGTTTGCTTCTTTAATTTATCAATTCATATCAAACAGCAGTAAAACTTCAGCAGCAGTCGTGACTGAGGATTAAAAATCAATGCAAGATCTGTAAATTTTTGGTATGAAGTCAATCAAGTAAATGATTTTACTAAATAAAGGAGCTCATTTTGTAATTAGGAGATGCCAACTACCCTCTAGATACACTCTTCCTTTCCAGGATAGTGTATTAGTTTGTTTTCCCAGAAGACATGATGCTGAGTATTAATGCACCAATATTTAAGTTATTTGTACTTCTACAAAAAACACCTTGCTGTTGATGTCTTGCACTCCACTTTCAGAACAATGAAATAAAAGTCTTTAGATGTTTTGGTAACTATCACAGAGAATCTAGAAATCCTAAAGTTAAACCATGGATTAGAGAGGGGATATTTTATGCTGAGGTCAGCTTTTGCATGGAGTGAGAATATTTTATTAAAAATAATAATGACTGCAATTCTCACCACCCCAGAACTACTCAAGAATTCAAGTCAAACTCACTGAACAGTTCTGGCTGGAGAAAAAAGTGAGGGGTAGAAAGGATCAATGGTGTGAAAAACATATGCCAGCAGTCATAAGGGGGATTTAAGTTTTCAGAAAGGAACCCAGATGGGTGGCTCCCGAGGTGTTTTGACTGAGATGCTCTCATTTTGCATAATCTCTTTTTACAGAATTTTTAAAAAGCCTGGCAGAAGGAAAGGCACACACCACTGGAAAATAAAAGCTGCTTAAGAAGATGCAGAAAGCAAATAGGCAGAAATCCAGCAATATTTGTACCATTCAATCCACATGCTTGTTCTTTTTCCATTGGGATTGCCCGTCTTCTCCTTAAAGCATTTTGAAGGATATTCGCCCCATAGATAATATGGGGATGAGGTGTTCCCTCTTTCTGTGGATGCTTTTTAATGGGCTCAATGAAGTAGTCTCCATGGGGCAGATAGAAATATCCAGTCTGAAAATAAGCACAAAAGAGTTAATCTCTACTGTCCAGTACTGGAAGTCAAAAATAAAATAGACTGTTTTCACATCATCACCCCTGAGCTTTTCTTAAAGCCAGTCATTACACTGCAGAAATACAAAACCAACAGGTTTTCAGCATTTATTTTGCTGCATACATCAAGGTTGCTTTGTATCTCACAAAGGTGTAACAGTCCAAAGGGGAATAGAAAAAATACCTTCTTCCTAATAACCTGAAATCCTGTATACAGAGGCAGAGGCTCCCATGTTTGTACAAAGCCACTGAAAGGCCAAAAGTTAATCTGTCAAACATGATGCACTAGAAAGAGTTGCATCTTGTTTTTCTGGTGTTTTGCAACCATTTCCCAGAGAACAAGCCCTGAATAGAAGCTGTTTCATAAGTGCAAAGCTCTTAATTCTGCTCCTCGCTCCAATTCCACAATCACATTATACCCATCAGATGGGCTGGACTGCGTGGTCCACCCTCGACTCAGACTACAAACCCACCTGGCCCCCAGGCTTCCAATGGAAGAAGTAAGTAGCTTTTCATGAATTACAGCAAGCTATTGTGATCATACAATAGACCTGCATAACAAAGGCTGTACCATTTCTCATGCTATAACTTCTGTATCAACCTCCCAGCTTTGACTGAGCTACAGGGCTTTGATATCCATCTGGACTAGTTTACATCTGGATTAGTTTACTCCTCCCTCTGCCATGATCCAAGAGACACATGCAACTGGGCATGGCCTTTGTCCCTTGTGTCTCAGCATTTTTGCTGGGATTGCTAACATTGCAAAACCATTGCATAGCCCTTCCACTTCAACATATACAAAGCAGTACTAAATCTAAAGCAAAGGATCTACTGACACCACAGCCCACACTGGGGATGTGAGAGGAGATTGAGGTATCCCACTCTTACGGCTTTGTTTCCTCTTCACTTTCTTGCTGTGGTCAGTGCAACCTTCTTAACTTGCTCTGGAGCAGGAAAAAATGCAGCAACACTGTGTTCCTGCAGCTGCTGTATTCAAACTTACAAGGACAGAGAAATTTTAAAACCCTTTTGAAACACTCCAAGGTCTTACAGTTTCCCCAGACAGCTGGGAAAGCCAGTATGAGGGTAAGGACCAGAGGGAAATCATATGAATGGAGGAAAAGCATTCTTAAAAAATAAGCAACCATGGGCTCTATGTACTAGGATCCCAAAGGCAGCCCAGTGAGATCTCCACAAAATGTGCTTCAGTCCCTTCTACCAGATACTTTCTGCCTCCACTCTGACTGCCAGAGGCCCAATACATCCCACAGCAAACTTGTACAAATAAATAACTGTGACTGTCATTTCACAGAGTTTGCCCAACAGTTCTTAAGAGAAGAAACTCTTTCCTTCCAGTCTTCCGGTGCAAGTCAAAGTTTAAAAGCCAGAGGTTGGTCTTGGTTTGAAGTCTTGGTTACACCCATAAAGTTTCACAGGCTCAGGACTCAAAGTCACTTATGTTTACTCATCTGGGATTACAGTTACCGCTTGTATGGTTTCTGTTTCATTTTTAAGAAAAAAGAAATCAAGACTTCTGATTCTTAAACATGAAATCCAAAAACGCTTAGGTTTCTTTTTAAATTATAAATCAAGGCTACTTTTGATATAGAAGCTGAGACGCACTACAAAAGCAATAAATCCCATGTTCGGGTTGGATAAAGATGTCAGGCAAGCATGAATCTATAGAGCAGGAATGCCTATACAGAGGCTAGACCAGGAAATCGGTAGATGTGGCTTTCCTCCTGCTGCTCAAGGAATCAAGGCACTGTCACAAATCTTTGCTCATTCCTTTTCATTCCACAGGATTCGATCTTCCCTGGATATTATGAAAGTCTCAGTTATTTGACCTTCTTTCCCTGTTGTGTTTTTTAACCCAGTTGGAACCAGGAAGAACTAATCATCTTCACTGCAGACCCTGATTTTATAGGGCAGGCTGATTAGTCACTGGGCTATTGTGTTAAAGTTGCATCTGTAAGAAGAAAGGCCAGGCAATCACATAAAAATGAAGTATATTAGTAGCGACCTCCTTTCCCAAGCTCCCCCAGCAATGTTTGCATGTTAAAATTCAGCTCTCCATCCGAGCTGTATGGAGGAGGAGAAAAAACAAAAATTCATCGTATTTCATACTGCAAACACACACACAGAGATGGCAGTAAAGGTTGTTCAATGAGACAGCAAACACTGGCTACTACAGAACCTGGCTTCAGATATTCCCATTGATTTGGTTTTTATTATTGTTTTCTTAACATTACCATTTCTCAGTATGGAATATCTGTTTTCACCGTCTTACAGCTTTTTGCTATAACAACTCTATTCCAAGCCATCCCTGTTCCAATACAGCCACAATACCCCCAATCAGCTGGCATTCTGTGGACAACATTTGTTAAGTTCAGCAATGTGACTGTATCGTCCCACCCACCTGCGGTAGAAATCCTGCCAGTCTTCCTCTAGATCTGAGATGAAACTAGGAGTTGTCCCTCCTGCCCTCTGCAGTAACTGCTTGTCTGCACTAGTTCGTGTACTGTTTTTGTCACTGTCATTGTAGTGCTTCCCAGGAATATGTGTGGCTACTTGACTCACACCTACTGCATGTGCTTCATTCTTTATGTTGACAGATAACTGAATATGGACAGAAACACAGTCAGCAGCACCATCCTTCTCTGTGTTGTAATTACTACCTTCCTGCTTGTCTCCTCTTTGCTACCTGAGGCAAGGTCCAAGAGAAGCCTCCTGCACTTCATGCAGAGAAAGTGGAAATTTTTCATGTCCCTTAATTTCTGGAAGGGGCCATGTCTGTGTGTCAGATCTCCCCTGAAGAAAGCTATCTCAGGCATGTGTCACTTCTACATGATAGCTTTAAAAGCTAAAAAAACCCTCTTCTTTAAAAGAGGCTGATAACAGCCAGAATTTTCATATTTGTTGCCTACAGATAGCTGAATCTTGGGAAGATAAAGGCTGCTCCCACACTTGACATCCAGACTGTCACTGTAAAGCATGAAGAAGTCTGAGGACCTGTTTTACCAAGGAGACACTCCTGACTTTGCAGAGTGTCATCAACTCATAGTTCAACTTGCCACAACAGCTCCTGACACGTTGGGACTATCAGAAAATCTCTACTTACTGAAAAGCAACTAAGCCCGCAGAGTAGCACAAAGCTGGAGCTAGAACTGCTGCCAGCTCAGAATAAAACAAGAACAACCCTAGGTATATTTTCAGCTTATGCACAACTCTTCATGGTTGGCTTGGCAATACCGCTGGGCACAGCCATTTCAGACATTAGTGCAACAGTGCATCCCCACAAACAACTGATGGGATGGGATGGAAATAAATAAACCAGCTTTGTCACCAAAGAGAGTGCAACTGTACTTGTCAGCCCACTGACTGAGCATTTCTGAACCACAGACATGGCTTGTTGCAGTTTCTCTGGTTTTAGCTCTGACCTCATGATGACCAACGAAAAACCCTTTTAACCTCAGCCTCAAAAGTGGTTCCTGCGACAGGAGGATGCTTCCTTCACTCCTGTTGCTTCTTGCAGGGTTGAAAAGTATCACTATCATGAATTCAAGGCTACAAGTCAGTAGGCCAGTGTTCTGCATCAAACTCTTGGTTTAACCCAACAAAGCATTTGGGAACAAGGTATCCTTACGTCTTTCCCATTCCCACGTACTTGTTCCTGCCATCAAATTATGGCCGTAAGTCCCTCCACAGTGCAGTCTGAGGAGGGAGGAAGGATGAGCAAGGATACATTGAGCCTGTGTTGCCTCTAAACTCATTGTAACATGAACCCTGCATCTTGATTTAATTTATGGAGCAGACCTGATGTTTGCCATGAGACTGAACGTACATTCAGCACTTGGGAATCCTCATTAAAAGACTAAGTTATAAATCATCACTGTTGTATGAAACTTTCTCCTGTTTTCTGTCCATCTACAGAGTAAAGCCCAGTTCTACTCACAGTATCTAAAAAATCTGCAAAGAAAAGGCTGGCGTGACACTGCATTACACTGTTCTTACACAAAAGATCCAGCAGAACACACAATTTTCCAAATACTACACCTCTAGATAAGGTGACAGATTGCAAGTTGTAACAAAACAATCATTTGCTCCAAAAGTTCTCATGGATCCTAAATTCTAGCAGCGATAGAATTTATTTAAACAAAACTGCCTGCTCTGTCTGTAACAAATTCCCCAATAAAGTAAGATATTTATAAGCAATCTTTCCTTTCACTTGAATTTTGTGCTCTGGGAGTTTCTGAAAGAGTTTGAAATTTGGATGAAACCACCATCACTACAATACAAAATAAGAGAAACGCCATTACATCCTACATGGCATTTTAGTGCTATCTGCACTCTCCCCATTGAAGAGAGATGCCTCGATGTGTTCCCTGTTACAGAGACAAGATGTTGTAACCAGGCCAGATCATCTCTCTCCGAAGGTGTCAGTCAGTGTGTTACCAAACATCCCTGAGTACTCCCTCTTCCCTGACAGTTTCAACATATGGGTATCCTCTATCCATGTTGCTAGTCTGAAATCAGTGCCCTAATTTATCTTGCAACTTATTAATGCATTGCCCTAATTTATCTTGCAACTGCAGTTCTCATGGTGCTACAGCATGTGGAGAAAGTAAGCTGGAAGAGGAGATGAAAACAGGAAAAGTAAAATAATCTGAATAGATTGTCTGGTCTGTATTACTACTCCCAGCCACCAGTCCAAGAGGAGATAAGGGTTCTTGAGACCAGTGTCTTAAATACAGGTCTGTAAATGTGGTACAGAAATGTTTTACATCCTGTATTATCTGAAGTACCATAAGCCAAAGCAAATTTAGGGAGGCTCAGGAACTGTAGACCTTTCTGCACAGATGTATTACGCTCATGACTGCAAAAGTAACTGAAGAGCGATACCAAAAATGTGCATTACTCCATATCCTCTAAAAATCTGTAAAACACTATGACACGCTCCACTTCTACTATCTGCAAATGGCTGCACTGAGTGCCTAAACTTACCAGAGATGAGAGAACAACCCAATGTTTAGCTCATGTAAAAGATGAGTTCCGGAACCTGCCTCAAAACTTTCCCCTAATTCTAGTACCATGTAATTTTTTGAATGTCTAAAAACATCTGCCAGTTCCACTTTTGCACTACAACAAGAAGAGGAGCTCAAACCCTCCAGGAGAAAAGTTCTTCTCATGGCTATTCCCAGAAGTAACTGGAAGATAAGTTAGGCATTTGTGTATCTTCTAAATCAAAATCCTCTATCCTTGCCTTGTTTATCCTGAAACTATTTTATTTTTGAGTGATTGGCTGTCAGGTAGAAACCATGATTTTCATTCCTGTCCAGAATCGTAAAGGAGAGCACACACAAGTTATACTCTAAATTATAAATTTTAAAAATCCATCAATTACACAATCTATCAGTTGGAAGTATAAAGACCCTATACATTAGCACTAGTGAATAAAATTATCATGGTTTTAACCCTGAGAAACGTGGTTCTCTCAGAAATAGTCCATTACTGTAAAAAAAGAAATATTTCATATTTCAAATGCTAATCTACTGGGGGAAACAGTATTTTTTATGAATTCAATTTCCTGCTCTGTCTTATAGAGAAACATGTTATAGAGATACCTGTGTAAATTTACAGGTAAAGCCAGTTAAGGAAATCAGAGTGGGAAATGCACCRTGCCCGCCAGTGCTGCTTGGGATGAAGTGACTGTAAAAGTCCGCTTCCAGCACGCAGATGTGCTTTCCAAGAGCTTCCAGAGACTTCCAGCACCTACTGAACTCATGCTTTGCACTTGTATGTTCATCCTGCACAGGCTATACACCGCAAAATGAAATGCTGAGACCAACTGGAAGAAAACACTACCAATCTTCACATTAAACTTACTTCAAAGCACTCAGAGCTGGCAAAAGTCCCTTTGCGGATTAAGTACTTCTTTAGTTTTACTCTTTATATCTGTTCTTTTCTGACTCACAAATATAATAGCAATAATTTTTCATTTAAAATCCATCAGATTTCAAGCTATGTATACATACAATATATGCTTTTTTTTTTTTAGCAGTTTGTAGCATCATCCGCTTTTGAGTGCATTCACACGGCCTCAGAATACACAGAGGAGTGCCGTTATGAAAGCCTCATCAGAAATAAGCCAGCCGTATTTATGCTCATTACAGAGTTTAGTTTTCACCACAGAAAAAAATGACTGCAGCCAAGTTTCCCTCATTTAAACTTCTTTACAAAAAGCTACCACGTAAAATAGTAATAGAAATGGCCAAAAAAACCAGGGGGGATGGTGGG
>JAYKAV010000786.1:0-11797 GCA_035582835.1 Phoebastria nigripes | reverse complement strand
GGTGGGTGTCTGTGTGGTGTGATGGGGA
Organism: Phoebastria nigripes; assembly: GCA_035582835.1. Taxonomy (NCBI): domain Eukaryota; kingdom Metazoa; phylum Chordata; class Aves; order Procellariiformes; family Diomedeidae; genus Phoebastria; species Phoebastria nigripes. Next base: position 11,769 of record JAYKAV010000786.1, on the reverse strand, counting down.
GCAGTGTGTGTGTGTGTGTGTTTGTTTGTTTCCCTCAATGCCTATAGGGAAAAATCTAAAAATCTACCACAGAATTTTTTTCTAAATTATTGTTCTCCTCTCCCTCAAATCTCCCCCTTCACCCCCAAATTCTGACATATTTTGGCCAAAAACATTTCCCAGACTATATTTGGAAGTGCTGCCACATTACTTAATGGGATTTTTAGTTCAAGTGCCTCATTATTTTGACACAAACAGCTCCCTGGACATGTCGCATCTCCCACACCGCATGTCGCTCGCCAGGAGGACATGGTGATCCTGGGACACTTCTGACTCAACGTTTTCAACCAACTTTTTTGATTTTCAGTAGAAATCTGCATTTTCCAGTGGAAAGCAGATATTTTTCACACATTTCCTTCAATCAAAAGTTCAGGGGTTTTGTCAAAATATATTTTCTGGCAGAATTTTTTCAATCAATTCCACATGGGAAGCTGAAGCAGAGTCCTGTGGGAAGGGAAAAGAGCAGCTTGAGCCTTGGCTACGTTTTGCACTTGCAATGTTATCCCAGACAGGAGGGGCTGGAATTAGTGGGTGTAGGTCAGGAGAAAAAGGGAGGGAAAAAAACAACAATTTGCAGTCTAAAGCTGTATAACTGAGTATGTTGACAACAATGCCAAAAAATAACATCTGTTATGTAGTGAGAACAGTAACTCACTGAAAGCAGACGGCAGTATTTCTGACAATAGAGCAGTGATGGGCTCTGAAAACATGGTGAGTTTTTAGAAGCGCCGTGAAACAAATATAAGTTGACAAGATGCTAGTTTTACCTTTAATTACTTTGTTCCAGCTGCTTATTACAACTGTAATGCATGGTAAGAGAAATTGTTTGAATAAAATAATTTTCTAATTAAAGAAAAAATTGTGCCGTAGGAAACACGCATTGCCAGAGCACTTCAGCCACATATAATCAAAACTGAACTGGTGAAGTAAATTATCTGTAAATATTACACATGCTGAGTTTATTTTCCTTTTTCAGCTTATGACTTAATTGCTTTCCGTGTATTACTTGTTTCCCAAGAATCTTTCTCTTTGAGTTGTCATCTGTTTCTATCTCAGCCAGAACACAAACCCCGTGACATGAGGGTCCAGGTAAAATTTTCACCTCTGTCCTCAGCTAGAGCTACAAAAAATGGACCTGCCATGCCATTGCTCAGGCAGAAAGGAGGAGGCTGAGTATTTGTTGCGTACTGAGAAATTTGACAAGAGACTTTTATGAACACTGCCCACAGAAAAGGACAACATTCTAGCTCTTATTACAGAGTTCAAAAGAAAAAAAGTGATGCTTTCAGCAGCATGTGGTGAAAAAGGTACTATGACACTGGAACACAGCCTTATAGTTTTAACATAGCTTTGGTCCAAAATTAAAATAGCTTATTTTGCAGATGACAAGGTGAATGAAAGAACAGGATACTATTGTATCACAAGATTATATACTCTTTTGTCATGCTTGCTACCTTGTATATATTAGAAGCTGCCAGAAAACTGCTCAAAGGTGTCAGAAATGCGCAGTTAGGCCCTGCACACTGTGGGCTCAGAAATTCAATCAGACAGAAAAGAGAGGAAAAAAATACAAATGCAAAGCCAAATTTACAGCAAGGTGGACTTTTGTGGCAGAAATAAGGTATTAGAGGAGAAAGAAGTGTCTGATATCCTCCAGTTCTCAGGTTCTTACCAGTCAGACTTCAGTCCTGAATACTTCTGAGATAAGGGTCTTCCTGGCTGGGGACATACCCTCAGCAAAGGAGAAAAGTCAAGTTTTTACAGTCATGTCAACCAGCCACCATACAACCACTTACAGTACATGATCACTCAGCTGAGAAACTTGGCAGAGAATCATTGCTCCGGGTTATGCCATCAGCTTGCTGGTGACCACACTCAACTTCATTTCTTCTTTTCACTGCACTTGAGCAGGACAGATTCATTCCTCTTCCCACAGTTTAGAGGAGATGGGGACTTGGATGAAGGTTATCTAGGATATGTTTTAAGAAGCCAAGGCGTTAAAAATCCACCCTTTATGAAAATGGGTAAGAGAAGCAAACATTCCAAATCCTGTGTTCATTTGCTCCCCTGCTGTGCCCCAAAAACAGTTCATTAAGCAATACTGATAGCCAGGAATAATTTCTATGGATCTCCAACTCGCTGTGAGCTTTACATCTCTTACAGAATCTGAAGTACCCTGGCTACATTCATTTATACTTGAGGAAATTATCTGTGAAATTAATCTTCTGTGGGGATTTGAGCATGCTCACATGAAAAAAATACAACTTGGAACACATAACTTTAAAAGACATCTTTGTTCACACTTTAGGTCATAGCATCCTCCACTGGCAATATTTATTGTCCATCCTAAAAACATTTATTACTTCTTCCAACTATTTTCTGACTATCTTTAGAAGAAACAGTCCAGGTATCTTATTCATACACTCACTTGTGGATGCCCTCTTGGCTGCAGCTATATTTGCATTGTAGAAATATCCCATCTTACTACTTTTCTTATGATAGAAGATCCACAAACGAAAGATGGTAAGTGTGTGCCTGTGAAGCTGCTCAGAGCCTTGTTAGTCTCTCTACAGGCTTCTGCTTTGAGATCTCCAGCAGCTGATGAGGAACATGAAGCTGTGTTCTCACAGCCTCTACATCTCTACCTGTATCACAGTGCCCAGCAGCAGACACTTCATGTTGTCCAATTCCCAGAGAGCCTTTCAGCTTCCTTCCACATTGTCATCTTCTACTTTTTGAAATCTGTCCCTCTTGGTTTCCTTAAGAAAGAACTGTCCTCTTTTGCTGCATCTAAAGCTCAGACACACCATTAAATTCCAACAGGGTAAAAATGTATTGCCCATTAGAGCAGATTTAGTAACCAGCCATTTTTGTAGTCTTAAAATACAGCAAAGATGACATTTAATAAATTTTACACAACTTCCAGTGCTGGTTATATTAAGTTGAAACAAGCCTGTGTTTGCCACAGGCTGAGCATCCAGCAGGGAGACTGCATGGCACAGCTGACTCTTAATTCATTAACCCAAACACAGTTTGAACCCTTATTCTATTTACCAGTGTGATTTCCACATTGCAGTTGAGAGATGGACTACCAAGGACTCTCTGAAGCCCACTCCGGAGATCTGGGGCACCTTTTATCAACATTTCCTTTGTCGCTCAATTGCTGACAAGTCTGTTGTGTCTTTGGAGAAGACAATGTTGCAGTCCTTTAGGCTGCTTAGTCTGCCCAAAGCCAGTGAGGTGACACCCCACCAGGACAGGCTGAGTGGATGGTGCATAGTCTGTGCCCTGAGCCCATCCACACAGCAAGTTACGTGACTCCTGAGGATAAAGCACACCCAGAAGTTTTTCCTCCTGCAAAAATCAGCTAGGTCACGTGTGGCAATCCATCAAGCAAGGAGTACGAGAAAGTAGTCAATATAGCCTCAAGCTCTATCTCAGGGTGAATCTAGTAGTAAGTTAAATCTAAACTAAAAATCAATAAGCTTTGCTATGCAGCCTGAAGGATGCTCTTTGGTGAACAATAACACAGTATCTTCCTGAGTCTTTGACTCTTCCTCTTATCCATGCTTTCTCCCTGTCCCTTCTCCCCTGTTCTTGTACTGGAAGTTTTAATGGCAACGTGTGCTGCAAAAAAAAAAAAAAGAGCTGTTTCTCCAGGTGCAAGAGGCTTACTTTGACTATAGGCATGAAAGGGTGAGACTCTTGCAAGTTTTTACTTCATTTGGGATCCAAAAACAACTTGGCAAGTGTCACTGTTCTGAGAGAAAACAAAGTTTGCCCAATTCCTCCAAAAACGACCTTAGTTTGGAAGAGTAGGAAAGAGCAACAGCTGTTTTATTCCTGGAAAATACTCTTGGAACATCTAATTCATATCTTTCTAATTAAACTTGTTCAGAAAGCACTGTATCCAGTGCTACATTGTACAAATAGGTTTTTTTCATTTCATTAATATCAGAACAGCCTCTCATGAAAATGAAAATAAACACTGTAGAAATGGTTTGTACTACCCAGCATTTGAAATCCCCTCTAAGACTTTTGATAGCAGGATGAGAAGTTTTAAAGCTTTGATTTGGAAGACAGTAAACTTTTACAGTTTGCAAAGCAGATCAAGTTTGACGATTTAAAGCCTATGTAACACTGAAGAGTAAAGATTTAAACACCAGATTTGTAAGAGGTTCCTTGCCTAAACTGTGCTTTCTATTAACAGTAAAAACACAAGCAACAGGATCCACAGAGCAGACATGATCTCTAATCCTGGAGACAGAAAGCACCATGGCTGTTTTGGCTTCCTGCTCACTTATATTCTGAAACTAATTTCAAGCTAGTGAGCATGACAATGTTAATACTGCAGAGCTCAAACTTTATTAGAGAATAACTAAATGCAAATATTTGATCAAATGACAAGTGGCATTGTTTCTATTGACAAGCATTGTTTGTATTACTGTGACCCACAGGAACCCTAGTCAACAGCCAGAAAAGCAGAGATACAAATGATGACAGCTGCCACAACRTGTGCAGATAGATGGAAGAAAGCACAATTATCCCATTTTCCAGTGGATGAAAGCCTGGCAGGAGCTTTACTCTCCTCAAGAGCAGAGCAAGGGAAGGTCACAGCCCAACTTCTTCCACTCCACAGAAATTATTTTGCTTGAAGAAACAGAAGTCTGTGGGGAAAAGCAACATCAGACTGGACCACACTGACCTATCTGCTGATGCTCCTCTCCTAGCTTCATTCTGTCCAGCCCAAAAGGAAGCAGAGATGTCAAGAGCAGACAGCATATTTTAGGTCTGCAGTTATGATCATAGGTGTGTTGGGGGAGAAGGCTTCTGCCTCTCTTTTCTCCAAACTCATAAAGTCTCTGGCTGCGCACCACAGATGGGACTTGTGAATGAATTTCAGCATTCCTATGAAGGGTCATGCCGCCGCTTATCATGAAAGTGTCACATGAAGGTGACCTAAAAGGCAGCCCGTACTGATGCCCTCAGTCTCTTCTTCACTTAACATTTCTGCTTCCAACACCTTTCTAAAAGGTGACTTTCCCACACCAAAGGATAACCTCAGAGCAGCACTGTGACATGGAGCTTCATGTAGCTCAGTGCCTACAGGAGGAATCATGGATTCTGCTCAACAACTGCAGCTTGAAACACACTGCCCTTGTTTCCGTGGGTGGTATGAGAAAACAGCTGCTCCGTTTGCTCTGCACGGCCTTGCAACAGGCTGCAAGCCATGCTCCAGCTGCAGCTTGCTGTGCTATCACTGCGGAGGAATGAAGGGAGAGGGAGATTATCAAAACCAAATACCTTACAAAACAGGAAAATTCAGTCTGCAGTTGAGGGCAGCTGTGGCACATTAGGATATCAGTGTCAAGTAAGTGACACACTACACTGAAAAGGTTATTTTGCATCACAGCCGATGGCTGTGTTGAAAAAGGATTGAGAGTAAGAAACGGGATGTGGAAGGAGAGGGGAGAAGAAATGAAATGAAACCATAAGAACAAGGTTGAAACTGAGTCCCAGAACTTGGAGGACAAAGTGCAGTCTCTAGTACACAGCTGATGCTTAGCACATGGCAGGCTGGGAACCAGCACGATGATAACTGGCAATCACAACAGAAGCGCTAAACCTCTGCTGGCCTGAGGCAAATCACATGCCACTCATTTGACTTTCCCTGTTATTTCTGTCAGCCTGAGAAAGAAGAATGAAGTGATTTTATGACTGCATCTGGCAGACCACCATAAATGCTTTTACAAATCTAGTACAACTCCCAGTTCCCATGCGTAACAAAGCTGAAGGCTGATCAGATTCAGCATTGGGTTCAGGTCAGTTTAAAAGCATAAAGCACTTAAGTTAGCTCTGAACTTGATTTAAACCCCCCCTTGAAGCTTGAATTCTAACTGAAACCCATTTCTGATGATATGAAAGGTACAGTGCACACACTGATAATATCATCAAAATTACCTGCACGTGTAAGATGCTAACAGCTTTCAGGCAGAAAACTAACAACTCTCTCCGAGGTGCAGAGAGATGACCTATACTTTGAAATTCAAGTTGTGCAAAAAAGACCCCCCAATAAGAACAAAAGCCTGCAAGCCAAACAAATACTCCTCAATCTACTCACAAGTTTCAGCTCAAAACTTGGCAGAACATATACTCAATAAGAACCAAATCAAATTTGGTACAAAAGCAATAACTGAGGAAACTACTTACGCTAAGATTAGCATAAAATCTCTGCTAATTCCAAGGCCCTCCCTGCTAGGAGCTAAATCTGATGAAATGCCAACTACCTTCTCTAAGGTGCTGAATACTTAAAGGTTCTCCTGAAGCTGGTGGGGAATCAGCAAGTTCAATGCTCTCCAGAGCAAGGCCCTGTATAAGGAGCACCTGAAAAGGCTGGAAAAGAGACAACATAGGGAAGCAGCAAGCGGCACAGAGAAACTGGAGAATTTCTGCCTGTTTGCTGTCTGCCCTAGCACAAGAGGTAGGGAGCTTCAAAAGAAGCTGGCAGGCAACAAAAGATTTTTTCACCCAAGACATACTTAAGCTGAAGGAGCATTTGCCACAGAAAATTGCAAATGGGAAATGTTTTAGAGAAGTTCCAGAAGTGGCTGGATAAATCCATGTAGGGAAGATTAGTCCCACATTTTTAAATAGAAAAATACCACCTACAGCTCAGAAACAGACAGCGTGTCAAGGAGATGTCCCTATTTTCCAGCCCTGTTCTTACACCTCTCCCCAGGAATCTGCTGTTGACCATTATTTCCTTCTGAAAGTCAGCGGCATTCTCAACAAAGCCAAGGGTCTGGCAAATTAACACCCTCCACCAACACGGAAATCACAATCTGCTGCTCAGGTGCTGCCTTTGTAGGAGCTTTTTCAGTAGAAAAGAGGCTTTCTTGGTTGGGTGCTTAGCCTTCTTGGTTGTTTTTACAGCACTAGGGGCTTGTTCCTATTGTGCCTTTCACACTGCAGATTTCTATCTTCTTTTAGCCGTAACATCAGCCCAAGATGCTCTTCTGGGACTTCACAGCAGGGCGGGCATGTGCACTCCTTTCTATCTCTTTAGACTAGCCCTTCTTGTCCCAGACTGACTATGGGGCACGCTGGACTTTTGGGCTGACCTTGTACTGCCATAGGTCTTTTAACTCTTCATGCAAGCAGCAAGCACTTCCTTTAAAAAGTGCCCCTTTTCCAATCTGTTCTTGGGGATACACTTTTGTCTGCTTGCAAAAAGAAAATGTCTTAGTTGTGCAGCTCACCCATGGAGATCAAAGGGATAGATTTCAGTCTAAAAACGATTAATTTAGGATTTTGATTTTTAAGTGTTTTGATACACATGTGTTTGTTTCTTTTGTAGAATATTTCTGTAAAAACTTAGGTTTTGCCTGTTGAAAAAGCTATTGTTCTTATTTGAAACTGACAGAAGAATTAGAGTTTCCATCAAAATAATTCCTCGACTGCAAAGAGATTGCTTTTGCTATTTTGGAAATATAACACTGTTTGTAATAAAAGCGTTCCATTTTGTCTTGCTTAAAAGCAGCAGTCAGCCTTTTAGGTTTGAATGTGGTATCTTGTAGCACAAAAAAAAAAGAAAATATAGAGAAGAATTGGGCTATTTATCTGAAAAAAAATTTGCAGTAAAACATTCTTTGGAACCAGGCAGGTGAGGAAAAGTATTTTGCTATAGTAGAAGGACTCACTCTCTCTTAAAGCTCTGCTGTCACCTCTTCTTTTGCTCACAGGATGTTAAAGTTTTGTCTTCAAAATTGGCATGTTTTGAAATCCTCATAATGTACCTTTCAGGAATTCAGAAATGATGAAAATCCCTTTTAACTTAAAAAAAGGCACCGATGTTCAGCATTTCTAAGAATTCAGCAGTTTGTTTCTTTAGGATGTATAATACTTTTTACATGAAACTGATACAGTGATATGTAGTAAAATGTGCAAAAGAATACGAAAATACTTTTTGTACAGATCAGAGAGATGTTGTCTGCAGATGAAACACCTTCCTGAAGACATGCTCGTAGTTCTGTAGAATAAAATGTTTTACCAAAAAAGTAAAAGTTTACTCAAACCTAAAAGATACTAAGTATCTTCAGCTCCTACTCAGCATGATTCTTGCTAGTCTAAGAATACTGAAAATTCAAAAACTTGATAACAATGGAAAGAAATAGAAGATAATAAAGACTAGATCATATACAGTCCTGACAGAACTCCAGTGGACTTAAGAGTTCATTAAAAGAGAGGTATATTTGACCCATAAAGCTCTAATAAGCTTTTGTGTGGTCAGGGGACTGTTTAGAAACAAATTTAGGAAGGAAGTCAGGACTGAATCATCGATAATTCACCCCTCACAACGGTGAACTTACAAAAATATTACGTACAATAAACAATTCATTCTGCTCTCACTATTAGCCAGAGTTGCACAGCTAAATACCAGAACTTTACTGCAGAAATCTTTACAACTGAAAGATGATACTGTGGCTTTTTGAGAGAGACATTTTCAAAACCAGGATTTTTGTACAGGATGATGCCATATCATGACAGAGGCACTGAGGCATCAGTAATGGAAATGCTATCATTGAAAAACAATGTTTTTGCACTAGCCAAGCAAAAGCTATTTTTGTTCCTCCCAAAACCAATTCAGGCAAGATTTCCTCAAGGTGGTATGTTTCTTTGTCAGTGCTACGGTCTTTTTTCCTTCCTCCCTCTGACAATGAAAACCAGAAAACAAACACTGAACCAAATACATCCCTGGCTCAACCTCATTGATTTATTTGCAGCAGGAATGGATCTGACAGCCTACATCACAACAAACTATGTGTGGATTCCAAAGGCAATGAATAATCCCCTCTAGGCTGAGACGCAAAACACATGCATTGTTCCCATCCCTTCTTTTGCTACTTTAAAGTATGCTTGACCTTACTCTATGCTCAGTACTCAACACATGGTGGCACTTACAGATCCCCAAAAGGTATTCTGTGAGAAGACTTTCAAGGCAGGTTCTGCCAGAGCTGAGCTGGAAACACAGAGGTGGTTTAGCAGAACTGGCTGTTAAAAATCACTTCAGCAGGCTTCTTTCCCCAGCGCTGCTGGCTGTTTTCCAAGAGCTACACCACCTTATCCTAGTCCAGGATTCTCCTTTCCTTCCACAGACTGGCTCATCCCCCCAAAAACGGTTGTTGTTTGGAAGCACATCTCTGCATTATGCCCGATTTTCTTCAAAACGTCAAGACTCGCACGTGCCTTGCTACAGCTTCAACAGGTCTGCCAGCACTGCTGAGACGGCACAGCTACCCTTCCGCTGTGACTGCCCATCCAGTGCCCGGCCACCCTCCTCCTTAGGCTCCAGACTTCCCTATGAAGTTACTGCCCAAACTGTCCAAAACCCCGTGTTTAGTTTCCCCATATAATCTGATTTGATTAATTTGGCACAGCCTTTGATTACCTTTCATTGAGAAGCATTTGAGAATATTTAAATATGAGAGACGTGCACAGTTACTGAACAAGCTCTTTTTATCTTCAGTCTCCTGTCCTGGTTTCGGCTAGGACAGAGTTAATTTTCTTCCTAGTGCTATGCTTTGGATTTAGTATGAAAAGAATGTTGATAACACACTGATTTTTTTAGTTGTTGCTAAGTAGTCTGCTAGTCAAGGACTTTTCAGCTTCCCATGCTCTGCCAGGTGCACAAGAAGGGTGCACAACTCCCACGAGAAGCTGGGAGGGAGCATAGCCGGGACAGCTAGCCCAACTGGCCAACGCGGTATTCCATACCATGTGACGTCATGCTCAATATATAAAGAGGAGGCGTGGTCCAGGAAGTAGCGATCGCTGCTTGGGTATCGCTCAGCGGGTGGTGAGCAATTGCATTGTGCATCACTCATTTTGTATATTCTATCATTATTAGTATTATTATTATCATCATTATTTTCCCTTCCTTTTCTGTTTTATTAAACTGTCTTTTTCTCAATCCATGAATTTTACTTTTTTTTTTCCGATTCTCTCCCCCATCCCACTGAGGGGAGGGGGGAGTGAGCAAGCGGCTGTGTGGTGTTTGACTGCCTGCTGGGTTAAACCACAACAGCACTTTCTGGCGCCCAACATGGGACACGAAGGGCTGAGATACACATCTGACCTGACCTGTTAAAACAGATTTGTTATAAGCATTCATTGTATCAGTTTAGTAGTCGCTGGTCACAATGGTTGGTTGGTTGGTTCATYTGCTCTCAGAGTTGTTGGATCTGTTTTTGGAGTTGGGTTATGTAACACCTTACTGGCTGTATATACTGATTATCAGTGTTTTCGTGCTGTTTATCACCTCTGGGAGATGGATTAAGGTTATTGCATTGCTATACTGTGTAACACTGGCTTATATTATGATAAAATTATCGGTCATGAGATTGTACTCAGCATTGTCATCATTGCTGTACTTCTGGAGTTATCTCTTGGGAACTATTAGTAACTACACCTTTTACCTCTTCTCCTCGGAGAGCCAACCTATGGGGGAGACACCTCCCTTCACCTTCCCCTTCTCCTCCAGGCTGATTACAGTAGCTCTTGAGGATTTTGAATATCCTTGGGATGTTCAAACCAGCATGTTCCTATTGCTATGTCTCCTGAACGCGTTTCAGGCCTTGTTTAAGGTTAAACAACTATTTAAGACGATCACCCAGAGATCTGCCCCGAGGCTGGATAGTTATGAGTGGCAGGGTGTGTGGGATAGCATGGGCAAATGCCTAGGACGGTGGGCACCCCCAGTGTTTCGGAAATTCACCCCTGAACAAGTGCAGAACCCTGAAAAATTGGTAGAATATTTGGAAAAAGTATGCTGTCACCCTGGCAATTCCAGAGAGACGCAGATCACTGCAATGTGCTGGGGCCTGGCCCATGCCTACCGAGCCCTGTTCAATACTATTCAGAACCCTCAAGGGGAAAAGAAGGTCTCCGGATCTGACGACAAGGCAACAGTCACTGCAGCTGCTCCAACCCCCGCGACAGCCACTGCGGCTGCTCCAACCCCCGTGACAGGCACTGCGGCTGCTCCAACCCAGGCAACAGGCACCGCGGCTGCTCCAACTCCTGCTACGGCCACTGCGGCTGCTCCAACCCCCGCGACGGCCACTGCACCTAAACCAGAGGACCCACCTGTGATGGTATCAGTTGCCCCTATACATAAGAAGAAATCTTGGAAGCGAAAGTCAGCTCGTTTAGAAAGGGATGATGGAAAAGCAGGGCCATCACGAGGAGGGGAGGAGGAAGAGGAGGAACTCAGAAGTGAGACGGAAACCACCTGATCCCTATCCCTGAGTTGCGAGGTATGCGAAAAGATTTCAGCCGTCGTCCAGGCGAGCATATTGTTACCTGGCTGCTCCGATGCTGGGATAATGGGGCCAGTAGCCTGGAATCAGAGGGTAAGGAAGCCAAACAGTTGGGATCCCTCTCTAGGGAAGGGGGCATTGACAAAGCAATTGGGCAAGGGGCACAAGTCCTCAGCCTCTGGAGGCGACTCCTGTCAGGCGTGAAGGAAAGGTATCCCTWCAAGGAAGATGTTATATATCGCCTAGGCAAATGGACCACCATGGAGAGAGGTATCCASTACCTGAGGGAATTAGGTGTGCTGGAGGTGGTTTATAGTGACCTGGATGACGAGCGAGTATCCAAAGATCCAGATGAAGTCCAGTGYACACGACCCATGTGGTGGAAGTTGGTCCGGAGCGCACCAGCATCGTA
>JAYKAV010000785.1:0-39725 GCA_035582835.1 Phoebastria nigripes | reverse complement strand
TTTTTATTCTAATGCCTCCTTGTGCAAATGCTTCTTCTCATGTGTCTTTCTCTTTGCTGCGGGCATAGTGCACCTGTTTGAAAGGAGCACATTACTTTTTTTTTTTTTTTTTTTTTTTTTTTTTTTTTAAATGAAAAGCAGATTTTTAGGACTGAAGAGTAAATTACTTGTTTTTCAATAAAAATGCAAAATTCAGTTCAAATGCCTTAAAGTTCAATGAATTGCTTAATTCCAATATCTGTCAAGCTACAGAATATAAGTGCAAGTGAAGCGAACACTTAGAAAGTATTTCTGGACTATAACTAGATTTTAAGACTTCTATCTCTTCATTTGATTTGTTTTTCTCATAATAATCTGTTTTAAATCCCTTTTTTTTTTTTTTTTAAGTGTTTTTAATTCTAGTGCAAAGCTGAAAGACATTTGTTAGAAGTTGGATAGCTTTAGTAGAGGATGGTTCATAATTTCTCCCAATTTTTTATGCAGGTTGAAAGAAATTGGAAGTAAAATGGAAAAAAAGGGCATGAGAATACACAACATACATTCAGCATGCCAGCACCTTAGACTTGGTCAGCTGAAGGGCAATCACTTTGATATAGTTGTGAGAGATCTCAAACACCACAGTCATGACTCTTCTGCAGATTTGAAAGAGAGAATATCTGAAGCAATGGAAAACATTGAGGTAAAAAAGCCTCATGGTTGCCAATAATGAACAGAGTTTTAATTCTGTGCTGTAAAAAAAAATACTTTTAAAGAAAATGCTTGTAATAGCACAATAATGGCACTGTTTCCCAGTTTTGATGCTTCTTGCTATTTTATGTCTTTCCTGCATTACTTGAGGAATCACAGGAGTAAAGCTGCCTTCCAAGGAGAGACGATAAGTGAATTCATCCTGTGTTACAGACTGCAGACCCCAGAGTGGTGCAGCAAGACAGATGGGAAATTTGGTAGCAAATGAGTATGGATAGATGAGCTGTGGCTGCACAGACCTAAGGCCAACCGAAGTGATGTGTTTCACTGTGGCAGTTGACAGCGTGAAAGAATATAGTTACATGTATCAACTGGTTGTCTTTTTTGGTCATGTGAGGAACATGCATGGTGGGCTTGGGTGAAAAACTGCGTGCTTTCATGGCGTAAATACATGTGAAATGTCTGTAGCAGAGAAAGAAGATCCCCTGAAATTCAGTGGATTTTGCTTGCTGTTATCCTTAGTCCCTGAAGAAAAACCCCATCATCAGACATTCCTAAATCACTGAGAAAAGTAAAAGAAAATCATGGAAAAGAAAAACTTTGGGTGTTTTGTACAGCAGTAATTTTCTTGCCCTATCTTTCTAAATCATAACCATAATGCAAATTACTTTAAGAAGATTAATCCAGGAATAAAGACTTGAATGAAAACTACCCAGTGTGCAAAAGCAAAATACACTACATTTATTTTTGGAATTTAATTTTATTGAAAAAAGCATTCAACTAGTACTTTAATGCTTTTCTCTCTTTCTCTGCTCCGACTGGTTTTTTGTTTTGCTGTTTGGAAAATGAACACAAATTCCTATGATTGTGTGTCTTGCTTTATTAGATTTAGCTTGGTCTTTACTATTGTAATAATAATACAAATGATCTCATGTGAAAAAAGATTAGTATTTTTAAGAAAAAATGTCTAACAGTGGTTACTGTTCATTACCTGTGCTATGCCGCATTTGCTTAAGTAGAGATTTCATAATTTGGCACATATAAAAAGCTCGGTTACTTTGACTTGACCTGTAGTTGTGTTTATAATAATTAACTATATAGAAATAATTTTGTTTCATTTAGCTATTTTTTTATGAAAGTGAAGACAATGATAGAACTTGGTTGTCTTTTTAGATGTTTCTAAATTAGGTGCTAAAATATTGCAATGAATCATAAGTTATGATTTTTGTGACATATTATTTCTAATTAAAAAAACAGTTTGTATGCATTTGGGATGTAAATGTAGATGTATGTGTGTTGTATGCTTAGTCTTACTAATTGTATCTAGTACTTTCATGCTTTTAACATGTTTATTCTTTATCATTCTAGACAAAAGGTTTTGTAAATTACTACGGACCTCAGCGATTTGGACAAGGACAAAATGTTCAGACAGATCAAATAGGATTGGCTTTACTGAATGAAAAAATGGTATTTTCATTTTGTAATTTAAGTAGTTACTGTCAAGTCAATTTCACATTACTGTTGCAATGTCTCGCGCTGGAGTTGACCTTCCCAGTGAACAATTTCATTTGTGAGATAAACCCGTATGTGTGCTGGAAGTAATTGCCAGATCAGTTTTGATGACAACATAAGCCTGAAGATCTTCATACTGAAACAAAAAATCTTTTTTAAAAAGCAGGTGCAGCTTTAAATAGTTCAGGAAGTGATTTTTCTGTCTATGATTGGTATGTGATTGTGATCGTCATCATGCCACTTGGCAGGAAAGTGGCTGCATTCCATACAAGGTTTGAACACTAAAATGAAGCAATCTTTATACAATGTTTATTCATGGTCCTGATTGCCTCCTAACTTGTAGCCTCTTTATCCTGCTGGGGGTCTATATACTTCTTAAAAATGCCACAAGGTATTACATAGGATCATATGAAAGGATTTGCTTTTTCAATACCACAGTAATTTATCTGCTATATAGAAGAGATTGCTGCTTTCCATTATTCCTTGGCTACTTTCCCAAACTCTTATTTCTGAGCGATTGCTCCCATGTAAGCTAAGGAGAGCTTATTTCTTCAGTAACCATTCATAAGATAAGAGTYATATACTTTTCAATGTATATGGTATAGTACTTGGCACGGGTCTAAAACAGAATCAGACACTACAAAGTCAAATGAATACTTGAGTATCCTTTTCTTCTAATCTTGTTTTGATTCTGAGAAAAGTCAGGAAAACTTATCCTCCAAATATAAGAAGAATCAAGATTTGAGGGCAGCCCATGAAAGTTACTGTTGATGTATCTGACATTTTGAATTCTGGTATGCTAGCAGTTGGTACCAGGTGCCAGTCCCTGAAGACCAATGATTTAAATCTCTAGTCTTAACTCAGGTACTTTTTAATTTAAAACATGTAGGAACTACTATTTATATTAAAAATGTGCCAGTATGTGCTTGCACAGTCCAATACAGAGGAGGAAAAGAACCAGATGTCACAGGTTGGTATAAGTGCTAGCAAATTGTGTGGCTCCACTGGTGTTGCAAGTAGCACAGGTTAGTGTAGTGTTTTCCCTTTCACAGTGTCATCTAACCTAATACAGATCAGTATAAAAAAAAGAAAGATTGTTGTCCCTCTGTGTGAGACTGTGGAAAGTGTTCAGTCTAAATTTTGCATGAAACATGCAAAAGGGAAAGAAGGAACCTTCCTGTTCAGGATAGGATGATGGCATTACAGAGTGGAGGAGTTCTAACTGGATGTTCAAGAAGAGTGACTGATTTCTCATAGAGCTTTGAAAGCTGTGTTGTGTCTTCTGTGTAACTAAAACCTTTCTTTAATCTGAGTAGGAACACAACCACATTGGTTTGCTGTTCATGGCATCTTCTGTGAAAGGGAGAATTTGACTTTGACCTTAAAGAACTGATATAATTTTGAGAGGTTGCAGAATAGATTAACACAGAATTGGATGCATGATTGTCTGTTTAGTTGACAAATAGTTATATATAAATGCAAAAAAGTATAAATTATTAATATTGTTCTTTAAAGGTGAAAGCTGTGAAGTTATTCTTTACACCCGAAGATACTGATGACCCTGTAAACAACGCAAAAAGATACTTTCTTCAAACTGGTATGTCCAGTTAAATTGTCTATATATTTATTCAGGGTCGGTATTGTGAGGGAATAAGGTGTTGCTGCACAGAGAGATACTTTTTATTTTGCTGCTGCTTTATACCACTTAATAGCTTATTCTGCGGAACTCCGTAGAGTTGCACAGTTAAAAATTAGATGTGGATGAGGCCCTAAATGTGCAAAATAGTGGAAAACTAAGGTACTTCAGGTGCAAGACAGTATAGCAACAAACGCTGTATAGTCTATTAGCCTCCTTCCATCTCTCTGCTTTTGGAATATAGACTTCTCCTCCCTAATAAAGGAAGTATATAGGAATGAGACACCCAACTCATACTCAGCACTTACCACGTGTGAGCATCTAATTTTCTGAGATTTCTATAACAATCTTAGCTCTTGTTTTTTGAACCTTTGGGCTTTGCTTTTACATCTCTTTAATTATGTCTCTCTTCCACTCTTTCCTGTGATCTACCTTCTTTCTGTCTTGAACTAAAATCAACAAAATATGTCAAAGGCAGAAGTGTGCCGAGTAAAATGCTCTGTTTGTCATATTTATTGTTCTTATCATTCAACTTAACTTTCTCTCCAAAACTAAAAATTTGGAGTTGCTCTTGACTTCAAATATATTTGTTCTTTTCAAATATTCCACATATATTAGCCTGCTTATCACTGTAGATTGACAGAACAACTATGATATATAGCTTCAAGAGACACAGACATGTTTCATTTCACAAAAAAGATGTGATGAATCATTCTGTGCTGTACATTGCATTATGATGCATGGAAAGACATTGGTGTGGACTCTGAAAACAGCTGCTTGCCTTTTCCTGAAAGCAAAAGGTAAAAGGCTATGCAAAAGGCTTCATCAGATAACCACTTGTAATGAGAAAATATGTAAACCATAAAATTTTAAATATACAACATTTATATAATGTAGTACAAATCTGATTAAATATATTTTCATCTTGGTTGAGGCTCAGACTTCCCAGTGGCCAATGCAAATTATATGTTTAAAATAAAGACATGTTTTTTACCCCCTATGAAATAAACGTTCTCAAATGATGTAAAGTAGAGGTTTAATGTTCTTTTATAGCTTGGTTTTTACTTTCAGTTACCTGATCTAAAAAAACCTTAGTGAGTGATGAAGTAAGTTTCTGAAGGGAAAAAAAAAAAACCAACAAACTAGGCTGAATAACTGAATGACAGCTAGATTAGTTTATACTGCATGAAATAGAATAGAATTTATGGGACTGTGTTGATAGGCATCTAAGATGAAATTTGTCTAACATGACACATGGAAGGAAAGGGAATAATAACCTAAAAGTCAGCATAAAGAGGTTGGACTGACACCATTTTTTCCTACCTGATTATTTCATCTTCTTAAGTGTATTTTTTCCTGACAGGTAATATTTGAAAAATCTGGGATTACTTATATGGTTATTTTTGTTTATATCAGAAGATGCAAAGGGTGCACTCGTGATGCTGCCAGAATTTAAAGTGAGAGAGAAGATGTTGCTACGAGCTTTAAATCGCTATGGTGTAAATCATGAAGGTTGTACCAAAGGATGGCTCAATATTCCTCATTCCATGCGCATATTCTATGTCCATGCTTATTGCAGTAAAGTTTGGAATGAAGCAGCATCATATAGACTGAAGACCTATGGTTCAAAAGTTGTTGAGGGTGATCTTGTCTTCTCAGAAGAAAATGATGAAAGTGTTTCCCTGAATGACAAGGTGAGTCTTCACAAAATAGTTCCTGTAAAAAAAAAAACAAAACAAACAACAACAACAAMAAAAAAMCACCAAAAAACTTAATGCACTTGAATACATATTCTAATGCTTTTATTTTGGCTCATTCATTAAAATATTTAATATTAGTGACAAAGGTGAAAAAAGTGATGCAGCTTTTTTTGATTTACCATAAATTGGCATATAAGCTAGATCTATATTAGCAGCTTTTATCTGTTCTGACTGTTCATTTTATTCAAGTGAGAAGAAGGAACAGAATGTCAGAATTGATATATGTAAGAATTTAGCCTGCATGGTATATAATGGTCTTCTTAGGATCTGACTGCGGAAAACCTTCAGAGTGGACTCTGGGTGTGCCTGTATTATCAGTCAGTGCAGATCTGAATCTTGCTCTCCAGGTCAGACCTTCCTATTGTATATATTAATGAATGTAACCCCATGGTGAAAGGTGGCCTCAGACTGAACTGGTAATCTCATTGCAGCTACACAGTCAAAGCATGYGTAGCACAATTTTCACTTACTCAGACAATTAAAACAGATTGACAGTGGGTCTAAACTGTTAGCAGCTGTTCAAAAAATGCAGCAGTCTTCTTGGGAAAGTAGTAGAGCGCAAGGGAGTGCTTCTGCTTGCCCACAGCACAGCCTGGGTGCTGTGTGTGGAGCCCTGGGTGAGCCCATGAAGCCAGCAGTGGAGTGTATGCTGATCCCAGGTCTTGGCATGCTGAAGTCCATTCTGATGCCATCTCTTCTTTCAGGGTTAGCATACCTTTTTCTTACTGTGGCAGCAGTTGGGTCTCTTCTCCCAAGTAGCAAGTGATAGGACAAGAGGAAATGGCCTCAAGCTGCACCAGGGGAGGTTTAGATTGGACATTAGGAAAAATTTCTCCACCGAAAGGGTTGTCAAGCATTGGAACAGGCTGCCCAGGGAAGTGGTTGAGTCATTGTCCCTGGAGGTATTTAGAAGACATGCAGATGTGGTGCTTGGAGACATGGTTTAGTGGTKGACTTGGCAGTGTTAGATTTAAGGCTGGATTCAATGATCTTAAAGGTCTTTTCCAACCTAAATGATTCTATGATTCTATCTTTCTCCTGATCATCAGATAAAGCATAGAATTTTGCAGTGTTTTACTGGATAATAAACACGTGTGTGCATAGGCAGAATGTGTGTCATTTCTTTTGGGTGAACATCTTACAAATTTGAAAGTAAGAGCACTTGGAAGGTTACTGAATAACCTCCAGTCCCTGTAGAGTGGCTTCTGTTTCCATTGTGATTTTTCTTCAACAATATTTTTTGAGAGTGAATGTTAATAAAACAAGTAGATCGAATAAAATGAAAAGCAGAGGTATCAAATTCAGTATTGAGTTATTGAGTTTAATATAGCTATATTCCTATTTAATATAGAACATTTTTCTTAGTATTTTTGCTGTTGCTGATGTAGCACAAGATTGCCTTGGCACAGTTAACTTCAAACTCAAAGAATATGAGTTTGTAGTGATAGTTTGCTAATTAGTGGTAGCTAGCATCAGTAAATGCCATTTACCAATAAACAGATTACTTTATATTAAGCATCTCTACTATTATTCATACCCGAAATAGATTATTGTCCTTGTAGTAGTCAAATAACCTTAGAATTCTTTACGAGTTTGGGAGTACAGTGCTTAATTTCTAAAATAAAGTGTATGTTTTATTTTTAAAAAAGTTTTTTTCTTAACTGTCTTGTCAGGTTCATGTAGTCACTGCACCAGAAGAGTCAGCTAACAAATACTCTATAAACCAAGTAAGTCTGTATGAAAAAATCTGAGTTGTTGATCTCTTTATTCGATTAAAATATTTTGTTTTAAAAATAATGTGATTAAGTTAACTGGTGAAGTCTTCTTCCTTGCCAGAATGCACATTAAAGAAAACACATGTGAACTAATCTCCACTCTCATAACAAACAAGAGGAGAGAATGTGTACTTTGTAATGGAAATAAGTACAGTGTCATTTGCAGTATGGCAATATTTATCTTGAAGATGAATATAAATACTTTGAAAATTTTTTCAGTCTACTGGGAAAAACATTCAAGAGCAGTTGACGTTCTAATTTTTGAAGGTTCAGAGTGCGTAGTTGTGAAGTCTTACATAGGCAACTTAATGCCTTTATTGCTGTGTTTCCCAACRTGCAAGGTAATTCATGTTGGTATATTTCTAGTTTGTTTTAGGAATCCTGATACATTGATTATTTTTTTTCTGCTTTAATTACATCCGAGATACCTGCCTTGCACAGCTTTATTTCCCAAGAGAAGCTGCTGTTTTACTATTTCAGGCCCCAAAACACAAGATTTAGACACATTTAAAATTGTAATCACGTTTATTTAAAGGGGATTTGGTGGGCTTTATTTCAAATATGTTTGTTGTTTTGTTTTTTTCTTTGAAGGTGGTTCTTCCAATGGTGGGACATAGTATCAAGTATCCCACTAATAAAGTTGGGCAATGGTACCATGAAAGGCTTTCTAAGGATGAGCTGCAGATGTGCAAATTCAGAGTGTCTCCGTTACAGCTGAATATACCTGGATGCTACAGACCCATTTTGAAAAATGTTCAGAATCTGTCATATTTTTTGGAAGGTAGTGAAAAAGGAATTGAAATTGAAGACAACCGCCTGAATGAATCAGAAGTCTCTCTTCATATATCATTTGACCTTGATCCTTCATGTTATGCAACAGTCTGTCTGAGAGAAATAATGAAATGTGACTTTTAAGATTCCAGTTAATGAAAGATTGCAGGAATATTCTACAATGGTGATATTTTATGTATAATGCCAAGAAAATAAGGGAGAATAACAGGTTCAAGCCAGAAACAGGAAAAATTCGTAGATTGAGATTCATACTGATTAGGAAAAAAAACCACCAAAACCCTTTGGAATGTTCCAAAAACATTCCAAACCCTAAATGCAAACCCTTGGATGCATTGGAATAAAGCTATGTGTTATGCTAGGCAGGTTTAACAGAACTTAAAGAAGCCATGGGCTGCAAGCATGAATTTCATATTTGCATAGACATCTGACTTGCAAAGTTAAATCCTGGAAAAATATTTGCAGCAAACAAATGTATCCTTTATTTCATAATCTTTTTTTTAAAAAAATCGTTTATACTAAATGCTGTTCAAGCAAAAATATTACAAGTTTGCAGCCTACTGAGGTTCGCTAAATATATTGTGTTTTCGTTGTGTTCAGGCACCATGTGTTAAAAGGTAAAAGTCCTGAGTCAACAGTGACAAGTCATCTGATACTTTATCAGACATTTGATGAATCCCCCAACTTAAGTTAATGCTAAGGATTCCAGGATTAAGTAGTGCATAGCTGTTAGTTAGTGCCTATTCAAGTAAGCTCATCAAGACTTAACATAACTGCAAAACCATTTATAATAAAACCAAAACCCTGTTTTATTGTTTACAGGATTCAGACTTTACTCCTGTTACCATAGAGCCTTATGGTGGCAAAAAAAGTGTTAATGGAACCATCCCTGGAAAAAAGCTTTTATATCTTTTTCTTAATTAAAAAAAAAAAAGTTAACTGTGATAAAATGAGTGGATTTGTGGAAAAGGGGAGAGCAGAAAATGTCATTTACCTTGACTTTAGCAAGGCTTTTGACGCTGTCCCACAATATTCTTGAAACCAAGTTAGGACATTATGGTCTGGATGGGTGGACAACCAGATGGGTAAAAAAGTGATTGGATGATGAGGCTTGGAGAGTAGTGGTTAATGGGTCATACCCTACCTGGAGTGAGTACCGCAGGGGTCTTTCCCTGGGCCCCATCCTGTTTAATGTCTTTGTCAGTGACCTGGAGGAGGGGATGGAGTTCACCCTCATTTGAATGTGCAGATGACACCAAATTAAGGGAACAAATGGATACTCTGGAGGATCAGGCTGCCATTCAGGGCAACCTAGACATGCTGGAGGAACAGGCCAACAGGAACCTTATGACACTCAGCAGGGCAAATGCAAAGTGCTACCTCTGGGAAGGAAGCACCCCTGCAGCAGCCCAGGCTGGGGAGGGACAGGCTGGGGAGCAGCTCTGCGGGAATGGCCCTGGGGGCCCAGTGGCCAGCTGAACATGGGCCAGCCATGTGCCTTGGCAGCAAGGATGAACAGCAGCCTCCTGGGATGTGTTAGCAGGGACACAGCCAGTAGATCAAGGGAAGGGATTATGTCTCATTTTTCAACACGTGTTAGACCACATTTAACTTCTATGTCCAGTTTTGATCCCCAGCACAAGAAAGACATCAGAAAACTGGAGCAAGTTCAGCCTCCAGGCTACTTGGGGACTGGAGGACTTGCCTTTTGAGAAGAGGCTGAAGGAACTGGGCTTCTTCAACCTGGAGAAGAGACGGCTTTGGGGGGAACAAACAGCAGCTCCCCAGTACTTATGGGGAGGTTAGCAAGAAGATGGAGCCAGGCTCTTCATAGTGGTGCACAGCAGGAGAACAAGAGACAATGAGCATAAATTGAAATGAGATTCAGATTGGTTAAAAGGGAATACTTTTCCCCCTGTGAGGACAGTCAGGCAGTGGAACAGGCTGCCCAGAGGCTGTGCAGCCTCCATCTGAGGAGGTTTCCAAGACCCAATGCGATAAAGCTCTGAGCAATCTGGTCAGAGCTCAGAGGCAACCCTGTTTTGTGGAGGCAGCTGGACTAGAGACCAGAGACCTCTTCCAACCTGGATTACCCTGTTATCCTAAACAGACTATTGCAAGTGTTTATTCAAGCTGTAGATGGCAGTATGACTTAAAACTAAAATGGAAAACTCTACTCATTTTTGCTGAGAGAGAATTAACAATATAAATTTAATTCTGTTTATGGCATCAGTCTTTCAGTTGTTGCTGAGTAAGATAAATCTCCCAAGGTTGGTAAATAGACCTAGAATTATAGGAATAGGAAAAATAGAAATACAGAAATATAATTCACATGATTTCAATGCTTGTATAAAACTGTGTAGCAATGAAGGATCTAGATAATCCACTGCCTTAAATAAGAGGATTACTCTGTAAGTCTGTATAAGTAATTCAGAATTTGACCCTTAGCTTTTATATGGGAAAACAGACTGTCATGCAAACAATAGCTACAGAGCCACTGTAGGCGGCTTGCAATGCTTGCTCTAGTACAGTGCTTACTCTACACCTCAAGTTTATGGTGTACAGCCAAACTGATTGAAAAATCCATTTCCCTGCCACGACCCATCTGAGACAGCTTTGTTCCTGTCTTTGCTTTTCAGTATCACCTCTTCTGTCTTCCACCTGCCCTTAAAAATACCCCTCTTCTGGAAAATTATTTTTAGCTCAAGTTGTTTTGGTACAGCACAGCTCAAAAAGAGTTGTCCTGTCAGCACTGACATGGTAAAGTGCTCCAGTGCAGACAGGAAGCTGCATGCAGTTACAATGACCAGAAGAAATAAATTAGCACAGAAGTTCTTTTTAAAGAGACTATTGTGGTCATCTTCAATGCGGCTCAAAACAGCCTTGAAAACCATCTCATCACATACAAAATTTGAATACATAAAGTATTAAAAGTTGAGCCTTGATTTGGAAAAATACAAAAGGTCAGATTAAAAGGTTTTTGGCTGAAAGGCATGCTATTTTAAAATAGAAGATCAGAAGATGGTGTTAAAAGAGTTCCCCTATAATCATTTTAGGCTCATTTGTCAGTACTTCTATTGAACACTAAAAGGACTAATCTTCTTAACCAAATCATTCTTTCAGCAACTTTAAGGTGAAAGAGCTAATTATGTGTGTCCCTGGGTTAAATTCCTATAGTAGAAATGTTCTACTAGGGAAAAGTCAGGTTAGCTATTAGAGTGTTTATATGGTAAACATCCTTCTTATTTCAGTGGGCATTTATTTGTAATTCATTCTCTTAATCTTAGCAGCTATTTTGCAGGATTATGTTACATGAAGAGTTGAATTCAGAGAGTTTTGTATGAGTGCAATACTCAGCTCCCTAAGTATAATCTATATAAGCAAAACATCTGTGCCCCTGCATTTAGAAAAGAAGATCATCATTGTGCACTGATCTGAGTTTAAGGAAAAGATTGATGTGTTAGTCATCTCTCATCTTACTAAGTACTTCTATTGCTACCATCCTTTTCTGATAAGCCTTAAAGCACTTTGCTAATACTAATGAAGACAAGTCTCTGATTCTGTTTCTAACAAAAGGGGTTTTAAGTTCAATGGCCAGTTGATTTTTTCAGCATAGATGATAGATAATTGGGCATTTGAATGGGAAAAACGCAAATGTTCTTAATCTGTGAAATCCTGTTACTTTTAATTCATTACAAATTTGACAACTAGTATTATCCTCAATGAGAATGTACAAATTTTCAGATMTTTCAGAATGAGATGGCTTAAAATTACATTCCTACCATAAAGGCAGTTCAGAAGCCAGGTAGATGTGTGATTATTGGCCCAGCTCACTCATTAAAACTCCATTAACTCTTCTCTTAGTGTCAGTGCCTGTCAGCTGGTGATTTGACCTCTTATACCCAGCTGATGAGCACAAACCTCTTTTCCTTTCTCTTGCAGAACTTCTGCCCATAATAAAAGCTCAAGGGAACAAGCTGAGAAACTATTAACACTTTCCTGTCTTTCAATCCGCAGTCATGCCTTGCAGCCCATTGGTTCAGATCTAGATTCCTTTTAGAGGAAATGAAACCAGAAAGTGAGCTCCAGCTGCATGCCCAGCACACTCTGCATCCAAATGGAGGAACAAGGATCTGAACAAGAGGTTGGTCATTTGGACAGCTGCAAACCGTATACATGAGTGCATTCTGTTGTGGAGCCTAGACAACATTTAGCCCAAAATAAAACCACTGAACCGTATATTGTGTAAGTACAGGGGCTTCAACGCTCCAGTATGTTCATCTGTTTCTGTCACACCAAAAAGCTTGCTCGTGTAGATGTTGTCTGAGAACGTTGTGTTTGCAGGGAAGGCAGAATCAATGAAGTCAGATGTTTGCACCATCTGAAGTTACTTCATTCTGCTCAGCAGAAGTCAGAATCTTGTATTACAGCAGTTTAAATGTGTTTTCAGCATATACACAAATGCTCCTACCTGCTTAGAACAGTAAGGTTTTTAATTAGCTTTAGAATATGACTGACTTCAAAAATTGATTCTCTCTGACTTTCAGAATGTTCCTGCACTTAAAAACCCAGGACACCCTCTCCGACCCCCAGCAAAAGGCACTTTGTCTTTTTACCTTCACATCTCTATTCATATCTCTACTGAAATCATTAATATCTGTGTTGAGCTCATAAGCCAAATTTCAGAACTCTGCATAAAAAGAACTGTAATAATACATGGCCAAACCATTCACTTGTGAAAGCACAATGGGAACCATTTAGTGATTTTGTATTGGTATTATACAGAAACAAATACATAGCATTAAACTGGATTTGGATTTAGTGCTCTACAACTGTGATGGTTTGGATCAAGGCTGTCTTGTACCTTATCTTGTCTGCAGCATTCCTATAAGTGGCCATGTAGGAAAGAGTAAAGCAAGGAAAGCATATATGATATTTATCCTCCAACTATTTTCAGTTCAGGAGATTTCCTGAGCCTGAGTGGTTTTGCTGTTTAATAACTCTCAATGGATTTCTTTCCCAAGTATTTCTCATCGTCCCTTGAATATGTTCAACCTCTTCCCAGAGTTCCATGTTTGCGACCTGTTGTATGAAGATCCACCTTTTGTTTTTTTTAAACTGCCTCCTTCTGACTTCATTTGATGATCCTTGGCTCTTGTATTTCAATACAAGGGATAGTAAAGTCTTCATCTCTATCCATCCTCTTGGTACCCAGCCATTTGTATGCTTCCCATATGTATCCCCTAAATCAGTTGCTTACCACAACTGAGCAGCTATGCGGTCTCTGCTCCTATGGAAGCTATTCCATACTTATCATACTTCTTGTCCTTCTGTGAGCTTTTCCTGTTTCTTAATATACCCTTTTGCAGATGAGGGATCTAGAACTGCACACAGTTCTGTATTTATACCATGGATTTCGCCACTGACATAGTGATGTTTGTTTTGTCCTGTACCTCTCTTAATACGTGATTTCCTTTTTGACACACCCTTCTTCCCCAAGCATTGAAGCAATGTATTCTTGGAACTAGGTATCGTAACCCCAAGATTCCACCCCAGAGTGGTGACTTCACCCTGGAGTCAGGTGGCAGCTCATTATTTTATGTGTGAAGTTGGGATTTGTTTTGTCTGTGAGTCACTTTGCATATGTCTACACTCCAAATTTCATCTGCCATTGTATTCCCCTGTCATTAGCATCATAAAGATTTTCTGCAGTTCTTCACACTCTACCCTTATCTTTGTTACCGTGAGTAACTCAGTATCATCATCAGTCTCAGTCACCTCTGTGCWCCCCCCTTAATGTGCACACCGAACTGCATTCCAGGGCCCTCCAGCTTATGCAGTGACTGCTTAAAGGTGCTTGGTGACAGACTTTGTCAAGCGCCTACTGGGAGCTCAAGTGGGGCATCTCCACTGCAGCAGGCATTTCCATGCAGCTCTTAACCTCTCCACAGAACTCCAAGGAAGCTGTAAGGCAATGCTTTACAGAAGCCACATCAGCTCTTACCCAATAGATCATAATTCTTCAAGTGTCCACTACTTCTATCCTGTAATAGATTTGCCCATTACAGTTCTCTGGCTTATAGGCTTGTACCTCCTCTCATTTTTTCATCCCCTTTATACAGTATATAATTTACAGTTATATAATTAAACAGCTTATATATCTACTATATCATAGAGTAACTGCAGAAAATGCATACTGTTGTTACCAGTAATCTGAAGTTGAGTTGAAGGTATGAGAAATACACTGAAGAAGGCATACCAGCTTAGAATATTTTTTAGCCTCTTTAAAATGCTCATGGGTTTTGAAAGATCTTGGTTTGGATCTGTACTCAGTTCAAAGTGGAAATTTGAATCCATATTTCATCATAGCCTGTTAACCACAGTTATAGCCTGTAAAAGTAACTGTTAATGAAGGTAGTGTCAAAGTATGACATTTTCAACTGAAAGTAAGAGAAAGACTTTCTTGAAATTTGAATATGGGAGACAAAAGGTCAAGTTCTAATTCAAGTGGAAAAGACTTTGAATCTGTGTGCTGTAGTCACCAGATTATTCTGCAACAAGAGACTAACACAGCTGCATGCCCATGCTCAGTGTTTCAGGTCCTAGTGGTGAGATATGGGAAAGATTGTCCCTAATGAGAAGCTTGCTTCTAAGCATCAGAGGTTTGGGATAGGAAAACAAGGAAATACTTAGTTCAGGTCCTATGTGCCCAGCAGCAGAAATGAGCTAGTGAAGGAATTCAGACTCCTCAAGGATTTGCATATGCTAAGTAGGACATTTGGGAATGTCGTTAATACCTAACCACTGCTAAGAACCTAAGCCTTAGAGGCAACATCTCATAGAAAATCAAGTTAAGCACCTAAATCAACAGGTCACTTTTCAAAGTTTGGGCTATAAGTTTGGGCTTAACTATATCAGTTAAGGATGCATTTTTTTAATCCTAAGTTTATACCTAAAGGTCTGATACAACATGCCAAAACACGTGGAATTTCCCCCTGGAGCAATGCACGCACCCCGCTTCCTTCCTCAGCGCAGGTTAAAATGACTGGGGAAGACGATACCTACCTCCACCCTAACCTGCCAGTGGATGCATCAGATGCTGCGTAAAGCCAGGCATTTCTGTTCAAGTCATCTAGCATCTTCCCTGGGATACATAGCCCAGCTGACAACCATCCCATGAAGGCAGCTAAAAAGGTGTTTTTTTCCCGTGGGAAAGGATTTTCAGGAAGGAGGCATGGAGCCCTTCTGCTAGGAATAAGAACGTGCTTTGGATTCAGTGCTGAATCTGTCCACAGCCCTGACTGGCCCTGACTCTCCCCCTGCCAGGACTCCCCCCACCCTGCCCACAGCCATCCCCAGGGAAGTGCCAGATGCCTGGGGCTGGGGCTGCCCCAGTGCCCCTGCCTGCTCTGCTCCTGGCTGGGGCAGTGGAACAGGCTCTGACTGTAGCACGGCTGCCTGACAGAACGTCTCACTAAAAAATTTTCTCCCTCATAAAACTCTGGTTGCAGCATGCATCATTTATATGATACACGCTGCAACCAGACCGTATAATTAATCCCAACGCTTCCTTTGTAAAGCCACTTTCTTTTACACTTTGCAAATAATGCTTGTTAGCTAAATGGTTGACAAATTATTAAACTGTGTTACTCAAAAAAAATCCTGGAAAACTACAGGGCAGAGTTCACAATCGCACGCCAGCTGTAAGCCCAAATTCTTGGCTAGACACCTGATACAGATAGTGCTTATCTCCTACCAGCGTGTCCAAAGCAAAGAGTAGTTTTGTGTTTCACAACATTTTCACATAAACACACAATCAGGCATTTTAGCAGTGCCTCAAGCAGCSCACCAGTTACTTATTCTCCCAGAATAGCGTATGATATATGTTATAATGTTACTGTAAATGAACTCTAATCTATTTGTTTTTCCCAAGGGGAAAAAACCAATATACTCCATCAAATTAAAAAGCTGTCTTAAGGATTGAGAGTCCTCCACCTCTCTTCTACTCAGAGAGCCTCTCACAGCCAAGCTGGGGAAGTACATCTCAGGGCGTGTAAAACAGCATAAGATCATTTTCTAGATTAAAAAGAAACTTTTGGCGTGGATGCTTTCAAGAACTGGTCTAAGAGAAGTGTGAAGAAGAGATGATTTTGGAGGCTGGGATGACTGCTGTATCAAAAGGGGCTATTAATAGGTTGATACTCTGTGGAGTGGCATTGGGAAAGGCAGGAAGGGGGGGGGAGAGAGAGAGAGATGGTCTGAGAAGGAAGCAGTGCTTGTAAAAGAATGGTATCAGGAAGTGAATAATATGGGAGGAGAAAGTCAGTAAGACAGTAAGAGATAAACAATTAGATCTGCTTGTGTAAATTGACATAGCCCCATTTAACTCAATATTTCTCTGTACACGTACATCAGTTCAGAGTGTGACTTGTACTGACTCACTATTGTCTTTGCTTGAAAGAAGGAAACCAGTTTCTGAAATAGCAGTTCTGTTAAAAGCTGGGGTAGAGTGGAGTAATGACATCAACAGTACTTAGAAAATTATACTTATGGGCTTGATCTGGTGCTGCCTTGCAATTTATGCAGGCATTTACCCCTATTCCAAAACAGACGAGATAAGAGAGAGTTTTGCAGCTGTGGCACAGAAGGGTGGATGACTRTGCAAGTCTGGAAGTACGCTCTTGTGGGCACAGGAGCGACTGGCTGCAGTCAGGACCTGGGGTCAGATCCTTGTCAGCTTGACTGACAGGAGCCAGTTGAGATACTTCRGGGAATATATAGTACAGTGGGGTGTGGGCTGTCAGGGAACACGCTGATTAAAGGGCAGTTTAAAATAAAATATAATGGAGGAAAAGCATGATTTTGGTCTATCTCACTACAAGTGCAGCCCCAGTGTGATTATAGTATTCCTAGCTTCAAATGGACTCTAAGGTTTTATTTTATGCCACTTGTTTTCAAAAGAAGCCAAAGGTTGTGTCCTGCTGTTAATTTATAGCTGCTTTTTAGTACTTTTTAATCAGTAAAAAGGAGAAAAACGTTGTATTACAACCTTCCCCCTTCTGTCCTCTCCACATCATGCATTTTTGTGGTATTTCACTCTTTTAGTTAACCCTGACTTCTTCATTTCACCTTCCATTTAAAGCCTTTCCTCTCTCTTACATGCTGAGAAGCGTCTTCATCATAGGAGCAGCAAATAACTCGTGCCCTACTAAGCTAAAAATGTGACCTTTTAATGTTAACCATTCCAGTCAGAGAACCTGCCATGCTCCTTCAACATCCACCCCTGCCTACCCCTGCCCTAGGACTGCCATTCAGCTTTGCGTAGCCGTGCTGGTATCCCTTTCCCATCTTGCCGGTATGGAAAGGGCTGTGTAAAGTAAAACTGCAGGACAGAGGTTCAATTTCACAGTAGGGGCATAGGTTCAGAAAGTCACTGCCTCATTTTCTTACTGAGCTCAGCCCTTCAACCCTCGAGAGCTCTCCAGTACAGGCTGGAGGGTGTCAGGCAGAGCAAGGGGAGACCCAGCAGCGCCCAGAGCTTGTCCTACTTGAATTTACACAACAAAGACCTTAACAAACGTAAGAAAAATAAGCTTGCAGAAGGCTGGTATATTGGCTTTGGCAAAGCAGCTGGCCTACAGCTGATAACTTTTTCTCTGGGACCTTTTTGATGCTGATTCTGTTCAGGAACTGTGAAGTGATTTGTCATCTTCAAAGGACAGGTCTGTCTTTAGTGCTTTTAAAGCTTAGTTGAGCAAACAGATGAAGTGCTATTCCTAAAATGCAGTAAAAAGTGGCACTCTGTTCAGAATATAAAATATTCTAATGAATTGAAAAATGAGAATCAGGTGAATGTGAAAACTTTTCATCCTTTAAAACTTCTCCCTCCTGCCCCATATATTAAAGCAACGCAGATGTGGAAGGTAAATCCCTTACTGTGTGGGACGACTATGTTTTATGCTGTGGTCTCTTAAGTTAACATCAGGAAAGAATTGTAAAAATATTATATCAAAGATCTTTCTTTTGTCAGATGCAATCTTTACTTTTTAACATCATTTTCTTCCAATGTTATAATGCTGAGAAAGGATACATGAAAAGAACCGATTAGCATTTCTACTGTCAGAACTTCAGCTGTCTTCTGAAACACTGGTATTTACTAGCCCCTTTTATGTTCTCCATTGTAACAGACGAGCAATTTGCTGTGTCTTCTAACATTCCTTTTTTCAGACAGACAAATTGTGCAGGTGAAACAATTCATAATTCAGTTTATTATGAGCATAATTGTCCATCTGAGGTAAAAACATCACAAGAAATTTGATTCTAGGATTTAAACTGCTTTTAGGCATTAAACAGGAGATTTCCAGACTGTCATATTTTTAACAAGCGAATAAAGAATAAAACAGCATATTGTGCTGCGGTTCTTGATGAAAGACCATCATGTGGCTGTGTAGGAATGCTGAGGTAAAATCAGAGCCAGACAGACAAATTCACCAAAAGTATGTGTGTGGGAAGGGCATTTGATTTTACATGCCACGCGGTCTAACCACAAAGGTTACAAGAGAGACCCACATAGGCATGAAGTGCACTGAAACAAGGTGTTCAGTCAAAAGAATTGCTGCTTTCCGGAGATGTGCGTACGGAGGAGAAACTGTGAAAATAGTGAAGTGTCGCATTCCTCGTGTTCTGTGTTTTAAAAAGCACATTGACACATGCTTGCTATAAAATAATTTGATATGCATTCCTTATTTCTAGAACATCAGATTGATACAATTCATATGAATCAGATTCCAGCAGAGACTGCACATGCAGATACACATGCACATGCACACTTCAGAGAATCTCTGCCCCATTTCTGGTTCCCCAGAACATCTGAGGCAGAAGGGCTTTTCCAGGGCTCTTTGCTGGCTCTTCATGGCAAGATCTCTGCATTGGATCCCCACATTCATGTGGAGCTGCTTATCTCAACTACATACAGATTATTCTTCTACTAGAGTATAACAATTTGCATGACAGTGCCTAATAGGAATCAGAATGTGGGCACAATTTACTGCAGTTTTTCCCTTTTTATGGCTTAATTACCTATTTAAAAACAGAGTTATATAGAGTTAAAAATAAAAACAAATCTGTATTAATGGGCTCTGAAATGAATATGCTGCTTCATGGGGTTCACAATTAGCACATCATACAACTTCATTCCGTAGATGTTTCTTTTCTATCAGTTAGCATGCACAATAGATTAAATAGAGTTTACTAGAATTTACTAGATTATTGTGGTACATTTTAGTATTGAGATTGTCAGGAAATGTGCAAAAGACTATTTTATGGGGCCTTAGATATGATATAATTTAAAGGATAAAGGGTAAGTTCCCAGGGCAAAAACCTGGCAGGAATAGAGAGAAATTCAAGACAAAATAGTGAATGCTTTCCTGAGGTGTTTCTGGTATTTCAGAACTGCCTCTGCAAATCAGGCCTGCCCAGAAGCCCTACACAAAGCTGGCTTCAGAGACTTCCCAAAGAGAAGGTTTGGATGTTCTAGATGTTTTAGAGTGGAGCCAAGCTCTTTTTTACCCAGTTCATGTGGGTCAGGAATATTCTGAGCCAAGCACACTTACAGCCCCATCCATAAGCAGATACCCTGAGGCTGGCTTTTTCTAAGCAGTTTTAATGTTCTCAGCTGAGCTACAACAGCGTCCACAGTCAATAACGTGGGCAGACCAGGCGTGGCTTTCCCAGCCTTGAGCCTGCTCTTAACCTTGCTGTGTATGTAGGGAGGTTATGTGTAGACATAATTTGCAATTCCACATTAAAGAATTTTTGGGGTTTGTGCGTGCTTTTCTTAAAAGCCTAGGAAGTTACTGCCTAGAAAGTGCATTAAAAGAATATAATGGTAGCAAGAAGAAAAATACTGTAACTGAGATTCCCTGTGCAACCTCAATTCAATCTTCTTCTGTCTCTCTGTTATTATACAGCCCTTTATTAATTACTTTTCCCACAGGAAAATGTGAAGGATGGATAGAGTTCTGAGGAAGACTAAGAATTGTGTAGTGAAAGAGGCTTTGTCTTGTGATCTCTACTTGTGATGGAGGGATCTACAGAGAAAGGAAAAATGGTCTTTTGTTTCAGGCAGTTGAATACAGAATTGTAAAATGTGGAATTGCAGCAGCTGAGTGTTGTGGGACTAGAATCTGTCCTTGCCTCCAGCACAGAATTCCTGTGTAATATTTGTCAAGGCATTTACCCACAGACCTCTTACAAATGTGTCCTCACTTTCAAGGAAGGCTTTTTTGAGACCATAGGATCTGATCTGCAAAGTGCTGAGCCATGAACTGAAGTTGAAAGTAATGATACCTTGGCTTTCCTTTTTGTGAAAATTCAACTGTAAGGATCAGATTTGGCACCTGAAGTTGATGGAGAATCATCCATTCCTTTAATTTCCACTCCCCCATCTGGAGATAAATGATTCTTTCATTTTCTGAAGTTTTTGTGAAAATTATTTATTGTTTGTGAGGCATGGATGGTACTATAATATCATGAAATGCCCATGAGGAAATTAATAAATCTCTTCAGAGCTTTGAGCTCTTGCATGGAGCCTAGAGCTGTGCACTGAACGCTGAATGTCAAAGGACACTTTCCATAGCTGCCTGTCTGGTGTTTATGGCTATTCTATCCCTCGGGTGAGACTGCAGACCCATGGAAACACAGGATATAACAATATTGTTAAAGTTATTTCCTAACACATTGTCACAATGGCATTTAGTGGCATTTTCTAAATCTGCATGCTTGACCTTAACATTTCTGATGCAGCTGCTTCTGTACAAGATTGTTACATGCTGGCATTGATAATCACACAGCTTTAACAAACAAATAAAACAGATCCTGAGGCAACCGGATACTACAACTCTTTTGCATATATGCTCTCTTTTCAGAAGTAGCCCCAAAGGAGTAATTTATTTTGATTGAGCGAGCATTTGTTATTCAGAGATAGTCTGAGAACCGGATCTAATCATCACTGACATCAGCGTAAGTATCACATTTGTCCACAAAAGGTGATGGAGCTAATGCTATGATGTGGCCCTCAGTTCACAGTTTAATTTGTCTGAATGTATATAGTAATTATCTCAGACAAAGAAACATGCAGTCATAAGATGGCGACTTTCATTTGCAGCCAATTTGGGCATAAATTCAAACAAATACTCTGAAATTTCTGTATTTTTCCATTGGTCGCTAATGTTGTAGCCACCTGCAGTATCTGTTTAGATGAGCTTTTAATTACGAGAGATAATTGAGTGAAAGTGACTGACAGGAGCAATTGGAGCTAAATGCAGAATTCTGAAGGTGAAAATACTCTGCCCTTGCTCTTTTGATCCAAATTGTGGCTTTGTCAAGCAGAAGGTGATTCAAGAAAATAAGAACACCTGATTTAACTGAATTATGAGATGAAATGAAACAGCAGGTGAGGAAACCCCCACCATTATGAAAACAATGCCATCCCTTGTATTTACTCTACAGCTGTCTAAATCTCCAAATGAAGGTATTAACTGAGATCAAAGATATTCAGACAAATGGAAAGGGAAGGCCAAAACTCAAAGTAATAAACGAGGTAACTATACACACTGACAGCACAATGATCTTCATTTAAATCAGCAATAGCACTGCTATCTTATTTCTGGGGGCTATAGCACCTTTCATTCAAAAGGATTTTCTGAAATACCCAGAAAGGAATCATTTCAAGTGGTTGAATCACGGGAAGGCTGACACCAGGTTATAACCCAGCCTGCAGCAGGGTGTCAGGTTGCCCTAGTGTAGCCTTCTTTGAAACCCATCCTATTCTCCTGTGAGAAACAGAAAGGATGAACCGCAGTGAAGGCTTTGGGCTGGGACTTAGCAGATGCGGGTTCCCAAGCATTACTGCTGTGACCTTTGGCAGCTCTCCTAAATACCTCTCAGTGTCCAGCATTTAATCTTTTAGTGCCTGTGTTTCCTTCTCATGTTTTGGAGGTAATAGAAAGCCTGTTCTCTTCACACTGAGGAAAAGATGGGATATAGAATCAACATGAAACCTCAATCATTTAGCGTTAAGAAGAGCTCAAACCACAAACTCTCTAGTTTGCATAAGGTGGTCATTTTGAAGAGGAAACTCAAAATAACAGTAGTCACCAGTGAAAAGAAAGAAAAAGGAAAGGAAAAACAGACAAAATATTGAATACCAGCCTGACAGTCAATGTTTATTTTAGTCAGTTCTCTGGTTTGTACGCAGTTAGATCTGCAGACAACACTGCAACTTTTGGAAGGAGAAGGAAATGGTGGCCCCTGATTCAAAAGTGGGTGGTGATACAGTAAGCTGCATATCTTAATATATGTGGCTCAGAAGATAAGGAACAGACTTGACTGGTGCTTGACAAATTAGTTTGTTAATGCAAAGTATTTTTTATGTGATGGATAGCATTGCATTAATTTGATAATAAATTGATACTATTTTCCATTTTTTAGTTATTAAAAGTAATACAGACGATGGTGAGCAGTGCCGGACTGCACAACGTTACATTTGAATGTGTTTCAATAAAAGAAACTTCTATATGATTAAACTAGAGCAAATCTAAAAAATTAAGGCCTGGCTTCAAAACCAACATAGACAATGTGACGTTCACCTAGGAATATCTAATGCTAAGACATGTGGCTCTCAGCATGGAGCCCATGTGCCTGAGCAAGCCCTCGGAGCACCTTATGCACTGTCTGAGGAGAACCGAGCATCTCAAAATGAGGTCCATGAAAGGCAAAAGCTAGAGGTGTTTCAAAGATCCATGTCCTTTGGTACTTTGGTACCTGATTTGGGGCTCTAAAGTGACACGTGCTAGGCTGGAATTTATTGTCTATACTCTGTGTAACTTCTGCCGTCAGGTGCCTACATGGTTTCTTCAAAACTTGTGGATCGGCCATTCCTTTCTTTAAAAACTCAATTGCAGAAGACAAACAAATGACCTAGCGTATTTGTCCTCCTCGACTTGAGACCATTCAGTCCCAGATCTCCCATCTCCTAATTATCCTGGGTGGATTTTTCCTCTATATCTCTTTGTCAAGCAGTGCCACTCTGCTAATAAAGCGTTTGTGATTCATTGTAGTAATAGATGGCAGCAAGAGTGAGCACAGTCCTGTAGTTTAATGACAAGATATTCCTCTGGAAGAGAGGATACCTGCTAAAAAGATTGCTTATGGATTTCACTCAGGGATTATTTAATTACAAACAAATTTTATTATCTTATGGTTAGTGTGGGAAAAAAAGCAAGGGGATGGAAACTATCAGAATAAGGACAGGTCACTGGTTTGATGAGTTGGTTAGCCACAATGATGGGAACGGACTACTTTATCATCAGAGAGGATTAAAAAGAGACAAAATAATGCAAAAGAAAACTTAGGAAATAAACTTAGGAATAAAAAATAAATCATCATCTGGCCAGAAAGATGTTAGAAGTCAGTTTTCTTTGGCATTTACTTAATGTGAACGCATTATTATGTGGAGGGAGTAGGCGTAGGTTAAAGGCTAGTAAGCTCTATTCCCATGTAAACTTAAAACGAGGTAATAGGAATGGCATATTAAGATTTTTTTTTATTAGCACAAAAACCTCCTTATTTTTATGACAGTGACAATGGTGCTGCATTATTGGAAGAATTATTATTTTTAAGTAAAGCAGTGGGCTTCCAGTGCCTGGCAGTCAGCTAATACCAGGCTGCCAGGGCACCCTGCCAAAGCATCAGCACACTTTGAGCCTGGGCTAAGCCCAAATCAAAGACATGCTTCAACAGAAGTTCTTTTGACACTATYTTCCTGCCAATGTTGCAGTAGGTAGCTGATAAAAGGTCTTGCTTTGTAGCTAAAGTCAGCCTTTGGCTTTGGTTTCAGCCCACCGCATCCATTATCAGGGCAATACGTTAACGAAACCGGTAAGTCCTTGCATCCTAGCACCCATCAAGAAAATGAGTATGAACCCAGCAGTCTGAGAATCTGGGCACCACAAAGATGAGTGTGTCCTCTTATGTCTGAATTTGAATTCTAGGATCTGGCTCTGAAAGGCTACATTTGCATCTGAGCTTGTGCAATTTACAGTACAAAGGTTCCTAGAGAAGATACTGAAACCAGAAATTGCAGGAAAAACATATTGTAGGAGTACATAGCAGAGAACTGATATTGCTGAAACGATAAAGGGATGTAGGGATATTACACTGCTGCTGAGGACATGGAGTGAGATTTCTAGATTGCAAGATAAAGCAACTATGTACTTCAAACAGCCACCCACAGAGCTACGATGTACATGTGGAAAGTGACCTGCTTGTGGAGCAATTTCTTATAACAGTTTTGGATTTAATTATGGATGCAAAAGAACAGCCTTGAAAAACTGCTGAAAGATGTGCACACACAAACTATTGCAGCAGAAACAGAATGGGAAATAGAATAAAAATAGAATTCTTTTAGAGAGAACCATGAAAATCTCAGGAAGATTAAAACTATCAGATGGCAGAGATGATGAGCAAATATTGCAGGCAGCTGTGAAGAAGAGGGATTTCTAAATCAGAAACTAGGAAAATACATTCAAATTATACAGAGAGCTGGAGAGAGTTTCAGTCAGTTTACGCTCATGATGTCAAAGATCAATATATTTTTTTGTATCTTTAAGACCTCACGAAAACTACCCATTTTGGTAGCTCAGATGCTACATGGACTCCACCATTACAACTCCGTCTCCTTTGATCCGTGTCTTTAATTCCCAGTTCAGCCTCTTGCACTGCCTTTGCTGTATTCTGATGCTGGGGCAGAGCAAAGCATTGCTCCCTTTCACTTAATGTATCACATTGGTTTAGATGGAGCCCAACTTGACGCGCAAGGAGGGGGTAAGTTGGCACTCCATTTTGATGGGCCACAATATCTTGGTTTTGAATGTTTCAAAGACTGGTGTCTGCACCGGGGCAGAAAGTTCAGTTTGCCCTTTATCTCTAATTGAGAGGATTGTTCTTAACTTAGGCCTTGATTTTGCTCTCGTGTTGGTAATCTTGAAGTCATTGTGGACTTAGACCATTCTTTCCTTTCCAAAATACTCCCTTTGAATGAATTTCCTTTGTCACAAATTTCAGAGAGTTGATTAAATATAATGATCTTTCTTCTGTATCTGTTTACTTACAGTAACCCTACGCTATTTTTGTCCCATTATTATTTCTTTTTATTGTCCTTGGATCCTTGGTCTGTAAATGTCAATGGATTAAGAATGCTGAAAGGAGACAGTTTTATACCTTCAGAAAGTAGGTTTTTATCTACTGTGAAAGCACACAATTGCCTTCCTCACCACAATGTATGAAAGAAGATAATGAATTTTCAGAATATTTATATATTCTCATAGCATAGGTTCTTCAGATTATATGTTAATGTCTTTTGGGGTTGTCCCTAATCAGCATCTCTACTTTGCAAAATCTTTTTTGTGCAACTTAGAGGATAAGGGCAAACTCCTGCGAACACAATCAGCCTTGGATGCCAAAGTGTGCCCTGAACTCCTGCTGCAGGTATTGGCCTGCATCATACCTATGATTGCTTTTCTTTTCCAGGCCTCGCTCCTGGGAATGTGCTCTGTCTTCTTCCAGTTCTTCAAGCTACAGCAGGAATGTTGTTGCATGAGATGTGCTGCCACCTAGTTTAGTTAAGAAATACCCGACTGGTAGCAAAAGCATCAGAGACACTGCCTATGTACCCATGCTACCACAGGCAATGAAAACTGGCAGCTCCTCTCCAGGGGAAAAAAAAAAAAAAAGGTCTTTTTTTCCAGGCAGAATGGCTTTGAATGAGTTCACTGGAGTTTGCTTTTACATATAAGGGTCTTCCAACAGACTAAATTTTTTTCTGCAGCAATCTCTCTAAAATTTCAAGAATTTTAATGCTTTTTAAAACTTTTCATTGTGTTTTTAATTTTACTAAAGCAGTATGGAAAGGAGATTATATCAGAAGAGAAATCAAAATTCCAGAAGCTGGTCATATAGAGTTCTTGATAAAAACATTGCATAATTGTATCATCAGAAGCGTTATGAAAAATAGATGAATTTTTTAAATGACCAGCATAGTCAAGATGTTAAAATCAGTGGAAGAATGTTTTCAGTCGTTTTGATGATAAACAAAACTATTATGTCTATGTTTTCCCTAGTGTGACTGATCATGTTAGTGACTGAAACAACAGTTAATATTCACGATGAAATTATATTAAATGATCTTATGGGAACTACATTTTCAGCTGTAATATAGTTCTTATAAAACCACTTTCTATCACATTGTGACTTTGGAGTATTAAGCCTTAGAAAATCTATTGATTCTATTGAATCAGTTCTTGGAGTGCGTTTCTAGCAGGTGATAGCATTAATTCACTGTCACTAAAAGTTCTTTCCAATTTAGGAATGAGGTTCTCTGGAAATGTTGCATTTATCTTAAACTCTATTTAGCAAGACACTTAAAGATCTGACATGAGCAAGATAATTTTAAAAATCTGCCTTCTTTTCCATATGTGAAATTAGATGCTTAAAGATAGTCACTCATCTATGATCTTTGCTTACTCAAGATGTCAGGACCATAACTCAATATACAGTTGAGACCAGGAAGAGTGACCAAGGCTCCACACTTAGCATCTAAGACATTTGTAGGGCAGTAAAGGAGATCTGGATTCTGTTCTTATTGCCAAGAAAAATTTACAGCTTTCATCCACAAAAACACAGGAACCATGCCAAGTTAGACCACAGGCTCATCGAACCCAATAGCCTACCGCCAACAGTAGCAGATGCCCACGGAGGTTAGAAACAAGCTAAGGATGCAGTAGTAAGTCCCCAGAATATTTTGCTGGCCCCCAACAATTTGTGGCTCAGGGACATGCCTTGCCAAAGATACTTTTTTCTTCATTTGTCTCAGTTGAGATGTGTTTCATTTGTTCATTTTCCCTGGAGCAGTTGGAGACTTTTATGAGGAACAGCGACTTGTGCCACCAAGTCCTATGGCTTCGCACAGCTATAAGCGGTGTGAAGAATGACCTCCTTGTTTGCTGTGAGCCTCCCTCCCTCATTTGAGGCCCCATAGTTCTGTAGTAGAAAAAGCAGTAAACAGTAATTCCCTA
The DNA here is from genome assembly GCA_035582835.1 of Phoebastria nigripes. Taxonomy (NCBI): domain Eukaryota; kingdom Metazoa; phylum Chordata; class Aves; order Procellariiformes; family Diomedeidae; genus Phoebastria; species Phoebastria nigripes. The sequence continues at coordinate 12,433 of JAYKAV010000785.1, read as the reverse complement.
TTAACCTTATCCAGGCCACTTAGGGTTTTGTAGTCCACTTCCATATCAATCCTTGGTCATGTCCAGTCTGAAAGTTTTTGTCTGCTTAGTTGTTTCCCATAGGAAAGTTGTTCAACATCTTTGAAGATCCTTGTTATTCTTTTCTGACCCTTTTTCATTTCAGTCTAGTCTGAGCAGAGCTAATTGTCTTTGATTGCTGACTTTCATGAGGAAAATGAAAATTAGCTGTTATTATTTGCTGCACATCTAAATATCTAAGAAGAAAGGAGTTCTACTGCCTTTTCCTGCCCCTCCACAAAGGCATTCAGCTGCTGTTGTTGTTATAAAAAATAATTAGTTGCTTTCTAACCAGTATAAAGAAATTTCCAGTTGGTATTTACAACTGCTTCTCAGTCATCTGTTCCAGAGGAAGTGAGCTGTTGCCAGTAATAAAACATCATAATTTACTTTTAGTGTGTTTTCAGTTATATATTTTACTTCATTGCAATTAAATTTTGTAATCAATGTTAAAATAAAAACTTAAATTAATACAGTAAAACAATAAACAATAAAGTCATAAATTATAAAATCCCTAACATTTTTTTCTGTAGTTCAGCAGAAATTAAATTAAATTTTCCAATGCCCTTCTTAAAAGGCTATAACCCATAATATTAAAGATTCTGCACCAGGATACCATACAAAAGAAGGCCATGAACACCCCCTTATGGCTTTTTTTTTTTTTTAATTCTTAAGAAAAGACTAACTCCCCTCCCCTACCTTAGGAACGTATAGARTATCTGTACCAGAAACACCAGGGTGGTGGCTCTGGAGTGTCCATGGCGCAGCTGGGGCTAAGGGCCAGGGAGCCAGGCAGCGGTGGGACTGGGGCACCGCGTCGCGTGTTTTGGTGTTCCTCTGCGCTGCCTCCGAGAGGGCCAAGGGCCTAACTCACCGCCCTGGATTCCACTCTGGGGACCAGATGCTGAAAGCTAGTGATGGTGAAGTTAGCAACTGAGAAGTTTTAACATATTTCAGTGCCCAAGTTCCTTTTTGGATCTAGCGCTCTCTTAGCATGTACGGCACGGGGTAACAGTTACCACATTCATCGACAGAAGCTTTGATGTATCTTATGCAGCCTGCTTAGCAAAGGATGGGGAGGGGGAGGTTGGCTGGCCTTAAAGCCTTTTGAACTATTTCCATGTTTAACTCTCTTTTTTGTAAATGTTCCAGATATGAAGCATCRCAAAAAAATACAAAGAAGTGCATTATCTTAAGAGAAAAAAAAATGAACAATTTATTATTTCAACAAATGACAAATGTTGGAAATCAAAGAACAGACTCAGTTTTGAATAATGTTAATGTTCTCTCCCTCCGATATTGCCTTTAAATGTTGATATATCACGTCTCTGAGGAAAAGGTGGTATTGCAGCCGCTGGTAGTGATTATTAGATAAAGGTTGCAATTGTGTGCTTACTTTCCGCCCCTCTCCCCGAAAAGGGTCTGATTGTTAAAACATTCTCTGAAGAAGCTGTTTCAAGCTTTTCTGCTATGCTAGACTTCATCCTTGGTGATTAGCAGCCTCTTTGCTTTGAAGATTTAGTGCAAGCAAACTATACTTCTGTGACCTTTCATTTATGTTCTGAACTCTCTGAAAATTCTTGCTTGGCACAAAAGAAGCAACGCACATGCCAGCCTGACAAAAGGAAAGCGGCTTTCTGAAATGGAAAGATATAAATCAGGAAGCAATTCTTCATCCTTGCCTATTTAGATATTCACTTTTTCTTTCTCTAGCCCAGAGAATATAATTTATTTTTATAAATTGCCATTCAGAGATTGCTCTCACAGTTGAGGCTTTGGCTTGACACAGCAGAAATCTGTTTTCAGTTTGTGGCTCTGATTTAGACTTGCTGTACAGCCTGTCAAGTGACCRGGAACAAGAGTAATCGGCCCTAAAAGATAGACTTTTAAATCTGAGTGAGTCACTAACAGACTGCTAATCTGAACTGGGCTCTCTTTATAGGTACAGACTCATTTTCTCCTAACGTAGTTAGAATAGGCCAGATGAATTGCCTTGTGACGGTGCTTATTTATCTCCATTAGCTATGGAGGGACTCCAAGGTGACATGGTCCTACTTAGCATTGGACTTTTGAAAATAAGACTTTTGGTGAAAAGACTCCTACTTACAAGCTCTCTACTTTCCACCTGTAAAACTTAATTATGACAGTACCTTTCTATTCTTTGTTTGCCTCTTCTTTTCAAATAGGAGATTTCTGAGGAAAAATCAATGTTTTCTCATGTGAATTTGTGGTGCCTACCACAGATAGCGGGGTGGAGGGGAGTCACAGGTTCAGGCAGGGCTCTTGCTTCTTGAAAAATACAAATAGTAAGCCATGGCCACAGACTTYAACGGAAATAACATTCTGAAATATGATGCATCTCAAAGATACTTGCAGGATTTTTAAAGGGTCCCAGGAAAGATCGCAATGCTCCAGAAAACATCCCTGATGGCTGAGAAGAACTCTACATACTGAACCTTTGGAAACCTTAAAAGTTCATCAGTAAAATCTTCGTCCCTTTGATTTACTRAGGTCAGAAACTTGACCTAACACCAATGACATTACTGGAGAGCGCTTGCTGAAATTAGATTCTTACTTTCCAGTATGCAATTGCTGAAAAGGTGGGAATGAATTACCTGGCTGGAATGAGCTTACCTTATGCCACAGGTAATCCATGTCTAGCTTTCTGAAAATGCACTACCACCTCTGATGGGTAAGCAAAGTTATTCTATAATTATCTTCCTTTTGGCAGAGCTTTGTTCACAGCAAAGTATTTACAAATAATTACTTTGCTTTTCTAAGGTCTTGCTCATATGCTGTAAGAGGACACATATCTTGAATCTCTTTCTGGTGGTTTTGTACAGTTGTTAGTTAATGATTCTTCCCATTAAACTGCGTAAGTCTTGTTTCCAATCTCCAGCATTGGAATGAATTTAATTTTTCACAAGTTCTTGTCAAAATAGTTTTATTTTGTTTCCTCTCTGGTGGTTTCTAAATAGTTCACAACTGCCTGGTGATATGCTTGTTGCTATTTAGATTTTCCCTTACAGAGAACCAGCGGAACACTACAGTTAATGAGTTTTCTTTGACTTTATTATTAATAAACGGATAAATCAAATAAATGAATTCCATCTGACTTTCATCTAACTGCAATAACTGGCATAAGGCTAACTCAAAGTATTTCTAAACAATGAAGAGAGTGAAGTTACTGAAGTTCACACACRTCTGCTGTTTGCCTCCATAGCAACTGGGTTTAACTGGTCCGGACCAGTCCTGGTAGAACCAGTGCGTGAGAACATGCTGGGTGGCTGGTTAGTGTGGTTTGATAGATAATAGGCCTTCCTCTCGACTAGCAGATGTCTTTTCTTGCCTCAAACTTCACTCTCGCAAAATAAAATGCTGTGGAATGATAATTCTGGTCCAGGAGGGAATGCTTGCTCCTGACGTTGTAACTGATGCAGAAACAGCCATTTTGACAAAAAAAAAGAGCTCTGGGAAAAAGCATTTCAGCCAGTAAGGTGAAAAAAGATGTTAAAAAAAGCAAAAAACAAACCCAAGAGATTGAACTAGGAGAAAGAGAGGATGGGGAAAAAATGAACACCGATGTTGAGGAATGGAGCGACATAGAAAGGAAATGAACTAAGAGAACAAGCTAAAGGGAGAGCAGGACGTGAAAATTACTGTGCAAATATCTGGAAGACTTCTCAGAGGGAAGACATGGAAAATAAAAATACACATGAATAAAGGAGATTAAGCCACATGTTCTGAGGTAATTAGAGATCATAGTTTCATGCAACATGATGAAAACTTTTATTTATAACGACCCACTCTGCCATCACTTAAATAAGTCTGAGCTGATTCCAGTGACATCATTGGCTTTCCATGTAACAGTTTTCAAATTAAAAAAAGTCAGAAAAGTCAGATGACTCCCCTGGAATTCATGGGATATGCAGCCATGTAAACTGAGAGCAGAATTTAGCGAAGTAAGTTGAGTCAGTGCCAGCAGTAATCATTTTCTGTGCTTTGTTATTTTGGGATTAGTCTCATAAAGACATGAGGTTTGTTCAGAGTAAGTATTCAAACCTTTCTTTGCGGTGTTGCTTTCATCATCCTAAGAGGTATCTTTTCTTGAAAAAAACTCATAAAAATATAAATAAATAAGCCCAAGTCTGACGATTTTTATTAATTATGTTAGTAAAGCAATATAATATACACTTAGTAAATACATATTTATAAATTAATTATCACTCAGCTAGTTATATACACTCATATTTTAAGATATAAACTACTTTTTTCTTCACCTTTTTTAAAAGTGCTACTCATAAAAGATTTTCATGTGTGCTTTTCCCATGTTTTTATTTTGGGATCAACAGTGCCCTGAGGGTTACTATGCTCAATTTGTCTTTCTTGCTGGAGGTTACTGAAGGTCCTAGAGACCATCTCTCTGAAGTGGGAACAAAGGCGATACTTGAGCATATCCTTTCTAATTGAAACAAAACAGTGGGGAAGAAAATTCCAGACTCTGGGACTGGGGTGAGAGGTTGGAGAGTAGGAAGAGTGTAAACTTCTCTTTATACTTTTTGATACACAGAACAGAGATAAATAAAAAGCAGCTATTGTCCAACAGATGTACTCTGAGCTAAGCCTTTATCAATCCAATCATCGTTGCATTAATGAAGTGGGATAAAGAGTTTGCCCTGCAAGAAGTGACATAAGTCCTACCCTTTTCCCAGCTCCCTAATAATTTCCTTCCTTGATTTTCTTTTATTGCACCGTCCCTATTATTAGATGCCAAAAGTTCAGAGGATTTGGCAGACTGCTGCTATCATGTGGCAACCCCCTTTGGTGCGCAGTAGATATGTTGTGGGTTTACATTGTGTATCTCCTTTCCACATGCTTGAATCAGAGGACTCTTTTTATCCCGTACAATGCTGAAACATTGCCACAAAACTGCAGCTGGAGCTGTAAAGAACACCATAGGCTTGAAGGCCAGGCCTCAGAGCAACTTTATTGGACAACAAGGCAAAATTTTAAAAARAAAGGAAGAAAAAAAGACAACAAGCACAGCAGGATTTTTTCTTCCATTTAGCAAAAGTGGAGTTTCCATGTGGGGCTGCAGATTTCACTTACTAGCGGGTTGTAATAGTTCGCCAAATGCAAGCACCTTTAATACCTCCAATGTGACTATTAGAAGTTTTATTCAGAATATGTCAGATTCTATTATTGTAAGAGAAGATAAAATCAGCTGTTCTCCAGACCCTGCATGGAAGGATGATTCAACTATTTGCAGAAAAGTGACAAATCACATTCATTAACTCTAAAAACTTCAAGTGAGGGATCTTCCATCTTACACTATATCTATTTTTAAAAAAGAAAGTAATAAAGGAAAGCATTACAAAAATGGTAAAAACAATTCTTATATTTAGTAATAGAAGTACTTAAAAAGTTCAGGGCAGCAAGAGTGTTTAAATCCTTTTCTGAAAGACAAGGAATGTCATTTGTACTTTAAATGAGGTTGGTAGACAAATCCAGCTGTGGGCATGGATAGATTCTCATTTATTCTATTATCATCTGGAGAACAAAATATTTTGTGTCAGAATTAATTTCATATATGACTGGAATCCTCTATTTTCCTCTCAATAGCTATTAGGAATTTAATCCTTCTCAAGATTAAAAATAAATCTGTTTGCAGCCTTCTTATACTGGAAGAGGATTTTTTTAAAATAAATGAAAGAGTTGCTAGTCCTTACTGTGTGCATCTCTTCATTCTCATTCTCATTGTACCTGACTAAATTCAGTTTCCTATAGGCATGTAATCTATTGATGAGTAGGTTGTAACCCAGTCCAGCAATTGCATTCAGCCTTTCTCCTCAGTTTCACTCTTTCTGGAGGAAACAGCTACTTAAAGGGAGACTGCAAACTTGAATACAGTCTGAAGGCATACAAAGTCAGATTTTAAGAAGAAAAACCTAAACTAAAATATAACGCTATAATAAAAATTATAATACAATGTTAAGAATTGCTTCTGAGCTCTCCCAGTGATTGAATCAGCTTGACTCAGCAAAATCTTAAGTGTCATGTGCATTTGACCCTGGCAAATATTCCTGCAATGGAAATTAGTATGTCAGACCTATTTTTGAGATGTTCATGTCATAGAACTCAATTGTACCGCTACAAATGTTCCATAAAGAAAAGACCTGGGTAGGCAAATACTGAACAGGCTTAATTGTTCCTGACTTTTTCTGAATCCTGTTTATGCTGGGGATACACAGAATTACCTGCTGTACAAACTTTTACAAAATATTCACTTCTAACTTCTGTCATGGTTAATTTTCAGCAGTAAATGTTTCTCTTTTTCCTTTAAATAGAAATTTGTTTGAGAGCCCATGCCTGCAATGTGCTGGTAGCCTTCAACTCTGAAGTTGAGAGAAGTCTCACTTTGGGGGACTGTAGTCAGAATAGCTGAACATAAGCTCTGGAAGGACAGTCTAAGAAGATCATGGAGTGGACTCTAACCTTCATTAAATGACTATTGTCCTTTACAACGTCATGACTGAGATCAGAGTCTGGCCTGCAGACTAAGGAAAACATGGTCTCTTATGTTGGGAGCTGCTAGCCTAGAGCGAAGTTGTTAAACACAGGCAATAGAATGGAAGAAAAGAGAAAACATAGCTGCTGGGATTAAAAAGATTTAAGAATGGCTAAAAGAGTCCGTGGGGTAGAGAGAGGTCGAGATAAAGCCAAAATGTGCCCCAAAGCCCCCTCCTATAATATGAGGTGACTGGGCAAGGGGTCTAGAAGAAGCTGGACCTGAAAGACTTATTTTCACAGCAGAAAAAGATCCTACCTAAGAAGGAAAACCCTATGGACCTTACTTCATACTCCTTAGCTACCAGAACAGAGATTCAAAGCATGATGTGACCCTTCTCCTCACACCTAGCTGTGCCTTGTTTTTGTGGTTGAAATATAATTATGAAAGTGGATTTTCTTCTCTCTCTTCCTAGAGGGATCTGGAGAGTAGCTTCCAAGCTGATGAAAGAAATGCAGATTGCTATTCACAAAAGAGCTGAAGAACATCAGGATACCACCTGCAGAATACTGAACCAGCAGAATGCCATAAAAAAACACTGAAGGAGATGTGGAGGCACTTTCCAAAGGGAAGCGACCATCTTTTATTTTTCTCCTGCTTTAGGAAAAGAAGGAGCTTAAAACTCCAGGCTTCTGCATTCCCTCCCTTCAAGTCACTCCAAGGATCCCAGTCTTGTGGCTAACCTAGACACCCTGTAGGGTGTCACCGGTAGGGTAGCCAAAACTAGTAGGATGTATTTAACAATTATGGATCATGCTGGAAAAAAATAGGAGAATTAGTTAAAATGTGATGGAGTCTTAAGGGGACCAGTAAGAACTATGACTGCATGATCCAAAAAGCTCCTTGCCCTGGCCTGAGGTACCAGCAGAACAGCACAATTTATATTTTCAGCTGCTGACAGGGGCCAGTTGAGATATTCTGCCCGTTATGCTGGAGAAAGCAACCTACCACATAAACCTGCTGAAATTACAGCAGACGAAGTGAAGTTCACTGTCCTCATGCACAATGCCTGGGTTTACAGCCTTTCTCACCTCCACTGGGTAGTGGGGCTGGGGGAGGATTTAATTCCCCAATAACAGCCAAAAGCCAGTGCCTAACTCCAGGCTTTAAGGCAGGTTTCTCAGACCCTCTGGGACAGGCCGACCACAAACTTTGTGCCCTGGGAAGCAAGGCTGTGAGGGAGGTGCGAGTGTGGCATGGCCCCTCAGGCGGCAGGTGTATRGCTCGGAGAGAGAGGGAGAAGAGAGACGCGGGGCCCGCGGGTCACGCCGGGAGTGTGAAATCCTGACATCGTGGCTGCAAATCTGATCCTGCCGTCCTGCCTTAGGTGGAGCAAGAAAAATAAGCATCGGGAAGGAATAAATACCCTTTCAATTGACACGCCATAGCTGGAGAGGAGGCACATGTCGTGTATGCAGGGCAGGCTCACGCAGGGTCGTTACCATTAACGAGGGAATACTGGCCACTGCCCAGGTGCGTGGCTTTGACCTCACGGGAGAACAGAGTCCTGCCGGGGTGGTTTGATGTCTGGGTTATGCAAACCCCAGTGGGGGGGCTGTGTTACAGYGGCCAGCGGAGCCGTTCCTCCTGCCTCCAGGTAGGATGCAGCTGCTGTTAATGATGTGGTCACCATCCTGTGGGGGGAAAGTCGTATGGTAAACCATTACCGGAGGAAGGTTTGCTTTTGGAAAGAAAGAGATACGATAGTTGGTGTACCTGGGGAGGAATAGGGAAGCAAAACCACTAACTGACAAAATCCAAACTGACTTATAAGTACCAACAATCAAGAACCAGGTCTGATCTTTCCTAGGTCGTGATGTATATATTTCAGAGTTTAGAATTCTAAAATATATAATATCGGTGACCTTCCAAAAAATTACTTTTTTCTTTGTCATAGAGTAGCTTTTAATAAAATATAAAAATCTCTAAAATGTTTTCCAAGTTGACTGTGCAACCAGTTACTGCTTATTGGGTGAAAAGATCAAGCAAAACATGAAGTTAGTGGCATAAATAAGGACTATTCCTTATAGGAAATAGTTGCAAGATCAGGTCTTGCACTGTTGCTGTAGGAACATACTAAACAGTGGTATCAGAGGTTGTTATAAACGCTGAATTTCGGAGTGATCCTTCAGAACAACTAAGGTGCAATGACATAGGTTAAAGATGTAGATTCAACCCTTGATCCACTAGGAATTACTAAGGCTGTTGGTTTCATGCTAGGAAACAGTAAATACTGAAGCTAAATAATAACAGGAGTGTACATTCTTTTAAATTATATTAGACAGAGTTGAGAACAGATTCTGAGTGACTGAATCTGCAAAGGCAGAAACTACTAAGGGGAAGATTTAAAAACCAGCCATCCTCAGCACCAACGACTGCCTGTAGTACAGGTGAAAGGCAGACGAAGGGTCTCAGCATCACAGATGTAGGGGCGATTTTAATGTTAATGTTTGAACTCAGTTAATTGCATCTTCAGAAGATGAAGGTTGGAGGCCCATTAAAAGTGAAAGCTACCAGTGTAGGAATTGATATGATCACGTATTGCTCCACATACATTATAGATATCTTGCCACCAGGCAGAAGGAGGGGACCTAAGAGACGRCAGGGAATGGAAACAGGTCCCTACTCGGGGTGCCAGGCAAACCCCTGCCCGGCCTCCCTCACCTTCCCAGTTGCCCTTACACAACAGGCATGGGGCTCTGGAACTCGAGGGCCAGGCAAATSAGGATGTAGATGAAGGTCTATCCAAGGGGTTGCCTAGGGTGAGATGGCCAGCCCCACGCATCATGACTGCCTCGGCTAAGAAAAAAAGGAGGGTAATTGTCGTAGGCGATTCCCTTCTGAGGGGAACGGAGGGCCCGATATGCCGACCGGACCCATTCCACAAGGAAGTCTGCTGCCTCCCTGGGGCCCGGGTTAGAGACATTACTAGGAAACTCCCCAGTCTGGTACGGCCCTCTGATTACTACCCACTATTGGTTATACAGGCCGGCAGCGACGAGGTTGCGGAGAGAAGCCCAGAAGCTATCAAAAGGGACTTCAGGGCACTGGGGCGATTGGTTGAAGGATCAGGAGCACAGGTAGTGTTTTCCTAAATCCCTTCAGTGGCAGGGAAGAATACTGACAGGGACAGGAAAACACGCCTGATCAACACGTGGCTCAGGGGCTGGTGCCACCGGCAGAATTTTGGCTWTTTTGATCATGGGGAGGTTTACATGGCACCGGGCCTGCTGGCGACAGATGGAGGTCAGCTGTCTCACAGGGGGAAAAGGATTCTGGCTCATGAGCTGGCGGGGCTCATCGAGAGGGCTTTAAACTAGGTTCACAGGGGGAAGGGGATAAAACCAGGCTCACGAGAAATGAGCCTAGGGGTGGCACGCCACTGTTGGGGGCAAAAGCGATAGCCCAGCTCAAGTGCATCTACACCAATGCACGCAGCATGGGCGGCAAACAGGAGGAGCTGGAAGCCATTGTGCAGCGGGATAGCTACGACTTAGTCGCCATCACAGAAACATGGTGGGATGACTCTCACGACTGGAGTGCTGCAATGGATGGTATAAGCTCTTCAGAAGGGACAGGCGAGGAAGGAGAGACGGTGGGGTGGCTCTGTATGTTAGGGAGTGTTTCGACTGTCTAGAGCTTAACGACTGTGGTGATGACAAGGTCGAGTGCTTATGGGTAAGGATGAGGGGGAAGGCCAACAAGGCAGATAGCCTGCTGGGAGTCTGTTATAGGCCACCCAACCAGGATGAAGAGGCCGATGAAGCATTCTACAAGTGGCTGGCAGAAGTCTCGTGATCGCTAGCCCTTGTTCTTGTGGGGGACTTCAACTTCCCGGACGTCTGCTGGAAATACAACACGGCAGAGAGGAAACAGTCCGGGAGGTTCCTGGAGTGTGTGGAAGACAACTTCCTGACGCAGCTGGTGAGGGAGCCTACCAGGGGAGGTGCCTYGCTCGACCTGCTGTTTACAAACAGAGAAGGACTGGTGGGAGATGTGCTGGTCGGAGGCCGTCTTGGGCTTAGCGACCATGAAATGATAGAATTCTTGATTCTTGGTGAAGTAAGGAGGGGGACCAGCAAAACCGCTACCATGGACTTCCAGAGGGCGGACTTCGGCCTGTTCAGGGCACTGGTCGAGAGAGTCCCTTGGGAGGCGGTCCTGAAGGGCAAAGGGGTCCAGGAAGGCTGGACGTTCTTCAAGAAGGAAGTCTTGAAGGCGCAGGAGCAGGCTGTCCCCATGTGCTGTAAGAAGAACGGGCGGGGAAGATGACCGACCTGGCTGAACCGGGAGCTCTTCCTGCGACTCAGGAAAAAAAGGAGCGTTTACCACTTGTGGAAGAAGGGGCAGGCGACTCAAGAAGAGTACAGGGATCTCGTTAGGTCATGCAGAGAGGAAATCAGAAAGGCAAAAGCCAAGCTAGAACGCAATCTGGCCGCTGTCGTTAGAGACAACAAAATATGTTTTTACAAATATATTAACGACGAAAAGAGAGCCAAGGAGAATCTCCATCCTCTATTGGATGCCGGGGGGAACGTTGTCACCGAGGATGAGGAAAAGGCTGAGGTACTTAATGCCTTCTTTGCCTCAGTCTTTAATAGTCAGACCAGCCACCCTCAGGGTATTCAGCCCCCTGAGCTGGAAGATGGGGACGGTGAGCAGGATAAACCCCCCATACTCCAGGAGGAAGCGGTGAACGACCTGCTACGCCACCTGGACGCTCACAAGTCCATGGGGCCGGATGGGATCCACCCAAGAGTGCTGAGGGAGCTGGCGGAGGAGCTTGCCAAGCCACTCTCCATCATTTATCAGAGGTCCTGGTTAACGGGGGAGGTGCTGGACGACTGGAGGCTTGCCAATGTGACGCCCATCTACAAGAAGGGCCGGAAGGAGGACCTGGGGAACTACAGGCCTGTCAGCCTGACCTCGATGCCAGGGAAGATTATGGAGCGGTTCATCTTGGGGGCGCTCGCAAGCCATGTGCGGGACAACCAGGGGATCAGGCCCAGCCAGCATGGGTTCATGAAAGGCAGGTCCTGCTTGACCAACCTGATCTCCTTCTATGACCAGGTGACCCGCCTAGTGGATGAGGGAAAGGCTGTGGATGTGGTCTACCTGGACTTCAGTAAAGCCTTCGACACTGTCTCCCACAGCATTCTCCTAGAGAAGCTGGCRGCTCATGGCCTAGACAGGTGTACTCTTCGCTGGGTGAAAAACTGGCTGGGCGGCCGGGCCCAGAGAGTTGTGGTGAATGGAGCAAAGTCCACTTGGCGGCCGGTCACGAGTGGTGTCCCCCAGGGCTCCGTTTTGGGACCGGTCTTGTTCAATATCTTTATTAACGATCTGGATGAGGGGATTGAGTGCTCCCTCAGTAAGTTTGCAGACGACACCAAGCTTGCCAGCAGTGTCGATCTGCTCGAGGGTAGGAAGGCTCTGCAGAGGGACCTGGACAGGCTGGATCGATGGGCTGAGGCCAACTGCATGAGGTTCAACAAGGCCAAGTGCCGGGTCCTGCACTTGGGTCACAACAACCCCATGCAACGCTACAGGCTTGGGGAAGAGTGGCTGGAAAGCTGCCTGTCGGAAAAGGACTTCAGGGTGCCGGTTGGCAGCCGGCTGAATATGAGCCGGCAGTGTGCCCAGGTGGCCAAGAAGGCCAATGGCATCCTGGCCTGTATCAGAAATAGTGTGGCCAGCAGGAGTAGGGGAGTGATCGTGCCCCTGTACTCGGCACTGGTGAGGCCGCACCTCGAATACTGTGTTCGGTTTTGGGCCCCTCACTACAAGAAGGACATTGAGGTGCTGGAG
>JAYKAV010000784.1:0-39750 GCA_035582835.1 Phoebastria nigripes | reverse complement strand
GGAATAAAATGGCAAGATGGATGTCGTCAGATCCCAATGGATGTGATCAATAAAATAACAGCCATGTCTCCACCAACTAGCAAAAAGGAAACACAAGCTTTCTTAGGCGTTGTGGGTTTTTGGAGAATGCATATTCTGGATTACAGCCTGATTGTAAGCCCTCTCTATCAAGTGACCAGGAAGAAGACGATTTCAAATGGGGCCCTGAGCAACAACAAGCCTTTGAACAAATTAAATGGGAGATAGTTCATATAGTAGACCTTGGGCCAGTCTGGGCAGGACAAGATGTAAAAAAATGTGCTCTACACTGCAGCCGGGGAGAATGGCCCTACCTGGAGCCTCTGGCCGAAAGCACCAGGGGAGACTCGAGGTCGACCCCTGGGGTTTTGGAGTCGGGGATGCAGAGGATCTGAGGCCCGCTATACTCCAACTGAGAAAGAGATATTGGCAGCATATGAAGGGCTTTGAGCTGCTTCCAGAGTGGTTGGTACTGAAGCATAGCTCCTCCTGGCACCCTGACTGCCGGTGCTGGGCTGGATGTTCAAAGGGAGGGTCCCCACTACGCATCATGCAACCGATGCTACGTGGAGTGAGTGGGTCGCACTGATCACACAACGGGCTCAAATAGGAAACCCCAGTGGCCCAGGGATCTTGGAAGTGATCATGGGCTGGCCAGAAGGCAAACATTTTGGAATGTTGTCAGCGGCGGAGGTGACGCATGCTGAAGAGGCCCCGCTGTATAATAAACTACCAGAAAATGAGAAGCAATATGCCCTGTTCACTGATGGGTCCCGTCGTCTTGTGGGAAAGCATCGGAGGTGGAAGGCTGCTGTGTGGAGTCCTATACGACAAGTCGCAGAAACTGCCGAAGGAGAAGGTGAATCGAGTCAGTTTGCAGAGGGGAAAGCCATCCAGCTGGCCTTGGATATTGCTGAATGAGAAAAATGGCCAGTACTTTATCTCTATACTGACTCATGGATGGTGGCAAATGCCCTGTGGGGGTGGTTGCAGCAATGGAAGCAGAACAACTGGCAGCGCAGAGGTAAACCCATCTGGGCTGCCGCATTGTGGCAAGATATTGCTGCCGAGGTAGAGAACCTGGTTGTAAAAGTATGTCACGTAGATGCTCATGTACCCAAGAGTCGGGCCACTGAAGAACATCAAAACAACCAGCAGGTGGACCAGGCTGCTAAGATTGAAGCGGCTCAGGTGGGTCTGGGCTGGCAACATAAGGGTGAATTATTYATAGCTCGGTGGGCCCATGACACCTCAGGTCATCAAGGAAGAGATGCAACATATAGATGGGCTCACGATCGAGGGGTGGACTTGACTATGGACGCTATTGCACAGGTTATCCATGAATGTGAAACGTGCTGCAATCAAGGAAGCCAAGCGAGTAAAGCCTCTCTGATATGGAGGACGATGGCTGAAATATAAATATGTGGAGGCCTGGCAGATTGATTACATCACACTCCCACAAACCCGCCAAGGCAAGCACCATGTGCTCACCATGGTGGAGGCAACCACCGGATGGCTGGAAACATATCCCGTGCCCCATGCCACTGCCCGAACACTATCCTGGGCGTTGAAAAGCAAGTGCTCTGGCGACATGGCACCCCAGAAGGAATTGAGTCAGACAACGGGACCCATTTCGGAAACACCCTCATAGACACCTGGGCCAAAGAGCATGGCATTGAGTGGGTGTATCACATCCCCTATCATGCACCAGCCTCCGGGAAAATGGAACGATACAATGGACTGCTAAAAACTATGCTGAGAGCAATGGGTGGTGGGGCATTCAAGCATTGGGATACACCTTTAGCAAAAGCCACCTGGTTAGGCAACACTAGGGCATCTCTCAAGCGATCTGGCCCTGCCCAATCAAAACTTCCACGTACGGTAGAGGGGGATAAAGTCCCTGTAGTGCACATAAAAAATATGCTGGGGAAGACAGTCTGGGTTATTCCTGCCTCAGGCAAAGGAAAAACCATTTGTGGGATTGCTTTTGCTCAATGACCTGGGTGCACTTGGTGGGTAATGCAAAAGGATGGGGAAGTCTGATGTGTACCTCAAGGGGATTTGATTTTGGGTGAAAATAGCCAAGGAACTGAATTGTACGATGTTAATTGCTATGTAATACTGTATGTCATCACTTCTATGGTTGCTATATGCCGTATCAATGGTATTACAGTAAGAATCACCCAGATTAATGAAGAATGAACTTTGAAACCGAGCAACGTGCAGCGATGGTGGAACCAGAACTGGCTTCAGCATACAACAATCCAGCACCACACACCATCTCTTCTGCCCTGAAAGACTGTTATGACAGATGGAGCCCGAAAGTCATGGACTAAATGAACTCAACAAACATTTTATAGGGATGGCCCATAGACTAAGGAAGTGATATGTGTGTGTATATATCAAAAGACACGAAAAGTGGTGGTGATTAATTGGAATGTATTGGAAAATGTGAGACCTGGGCATGACATAGATGGTATAGAATAAGGGGTGGATACCGTTCTGGTTTCGGCTGGGATAGAGTTAATTTCCTGCCTGGTAGCTGGTGTAGTGCTGTGTTTTGGATTTAGGATGAGAATAATGTTGATAACACACTGATGTTTTAGTTGTTGCTAAGTAGTGCTTACACTAGCCAAGGACTTTTCAGCTTCCCATGCTCTGCCAGGTGCACAAGAAGCTGGGAGGGAGCATAGCCAGGACAGCTGACCCAAAGTGGCCAGTGAGATATTCCGTACCATATGACGTCATGCTGAGTATATAAACTGGGGGGAGTTGGCTGGGGGGGCGGTGATCGCTGCTCAGGGACTGGCTGCGCATCGGTTGGCAGGTGGTGAGCAATTGCATTATGCATCACTTATTTTGTATATTCTTTTATTATTATTACTATTTTCCCTTCCTTTTCTGTCCTATTAAACTGTCTTTATCTCAATCCACAAATTTTACTTTTTTTTTCTGATTCTCCCCCATCACACTGCGGGGGGAGTGAGCGGATGGCTGTGTGGTGTTTAGCTACCTGCCGGGTTAAACCACAATAATGTCATGTGTTAATTCTGTAATATATTGCAGATTCAGAAGCAAGAGAAGTGTTTTGCTGTGTGTGCACCCAGACAAGGCAACGTGGCAGAGGAAATGGCCCATCATTATAACATCTCAGCCAAATGGGGCTGTAGGCTTAGGAAAGCCACAGTGAGGGGAGTGAAGGATACTGAGGAACGTCAGGAAGCATAGCATGGGGCTGAAAGTGTGTAGGGGAGGTTTAGCTAGTGAAGTCTGAGGCAGTGGCTGAGATAGCAAAGGATAAAAAGTAAAAGGAAGAGAAACAACTGAGGAGGGATTGTTGTCACTAAATGCCAAAATCCATCTATAACTTAAAAAATGCAAGCTGATTTCATATGCTTTTACCCACCTGCTGTTTATAGTGCAGGATGTGAAGGTCATCATCCCTTTAAGGCTTCAAGTTCTGGATGGTGTATAATGACATTAGATCACCATATGGGATATAGACAATAGTGCTGAATTAGCCCTTCACTCCATGAGTAATAAAGTCATCTAAGCCAACAAAATGAGACAAGTGTGAAGCAGGTGAGATGATTCTCATGTTCAGAAGACACACACTGACTATACATGCAGTAGTCCAGATTTGGCAGTGCGTTAGCTGCTTTGCAGTGTCCTGTTGATGCAAGGCAATTATAAACCCAGGCTAACCATCCAGTTAAAAGCCTGTATTACTGCTGATCAGGGTTGCCAAAGTAGCACAGAACAGCTACAGGCATTGCTAAAATTGGATTGCTCTATGCATATATAGCTGAAGTGCACATTAATAATGATCGATGTCAGTGCTACTATTGGATCACCAGTGCTTTCTATCAAGAAATAGTGTGTTCTCTTCAAGGATTTTGCTGCAATACTGAGAAAACACATGGTGATATAGATTGGCTGATCCCCTTTTACACTCCCAAGTAGATCTATTTCCATTTCTAATTCTGAAGAGCAGCAATAGAAATAGAATAGAAATGGCTGTAGTTTGCCTAAAACTGCAATTCAGGAGACAGAGGGAATGACTGTGTGCTAAATATGAGTGGGAGCGTAGGTACCTTGCAAAAAATGGTTTTGCTTAGGGCAGCTATAATTTGAGGGGGATTCTGTTTGAGACAAAATGCTTTACTCCCTGACCTTAGACAACCAATAGCTGACTAAACAGGCTGCATAGTTTCATGCATAGAGGGTAAACAACGTTTCTTGAAATTCTGAAACAAAAATGTGCTGCTTTTTTTTTTGCACATATAACTCTTATCTGCAGTGGTTTCGCATTATGCTGTTGGTGTGCTGCCTTCTTGCAATTTAACCACCTAATATATGCAAATGCACATTAATGTGTAGGCAGGTTTTGCCTAACAATTTTCCTGCAAGGGATTGAAACTGAGGCATAGAATTGCATTTTAAGTAGTGACAGACATCCTCTGAAATACGCTTACCATATGCGGAGAGGAACACGTTCACAGCAAGGGGTATGAGAACTACCTCAACACAGGTTTCTAATATGGATGCCCTATTGTGTCCTGCCTTCTGATCCTATTTCAATCAGCAGAGCTCACTACGAGGCTCTGCATTTAGCCACAGACCATATTATGACTCTGTAGAACAGAACACAGAAAGTGATACAGTTGTCCTAGAAATTAGTGGCGCTAAGGGTGACTATGCACTTCTCTTCAACATAATAAAGTCCTTGAGAGTGATTTTAAAAAACAATGACTTGTCATTACAGCGAAGTTCTTTTCTGTATTGTTATCCTTGGTACAGTGTTGTGTCACCTGTATGAAAATGAAGGGAAATTAGACACAGTGGGGGGACTTTCTGTTGGAGATTAAGTGAGCTCCTGCTGGGGTAATGTATGATGCAGTTTAGGCATGTTTTTGATTTAGGCTCTAAAAGGTTGGGAGTATAGGACTGCCAGAGGAAGCAGGAGGGCAGGATACAACTGAGGGAAGACTGGGGTAAGGGCATGTACCTTTTTATGTATGCTCCAGAGAGGAGTTGAGATTTGAAAATGTGCTAATATACCTTTTGCCCATCACCGTGAGGAGGTACCATTTTTAGTTTACATGGCCAAAGTCTGCCAGATAATTTTCGCATGTTTGAGAGAGAATGTGCCCTGTARTGTATATTAGCCAATAAAAGTATTCTTCCCCCGTGAATTACTGTCCTGTTGGCAAACCCTTTGGTATGACTGCATGCTCCTATGTGCTTGCGCTATTGTCATGAAAGGTATGGTGTCTCTAAATTGGGTCATGAGGATGTCTATCAAAGGGAGGAGCCTGGCGAAAGAAGGTAACAACTGAATGTACTGGGTTGACTTTAGACCTGGTCAACCTTGAATAAATGTGGGAGGGGTGAAAAGGGATGTCATTCTGTCAGATAGTTGGTAAGGGAGCAAGCAGGCTTATCTGTTATCTTCATGTTCCTGACATGTTATACTATACATTTTTTTTTCTTTTTGTTTTAACATGGTAGGTGTTGTGTTTTCTTATACCATGGGAGCATGTTTGGCGAGTAGAAACTGAAAGAGAGAAATAATCTAAGGGTATGGGCAGATATCCTCTTTTAAAAAGGGGACTCTGTGCTAGTGCAGGATGTTAGTGTCCTTAGCCTGCTGTTTGTCATTTCTCTCGCAGAACCATCCGCAGAGTATTTTGTGTGAATGCATGCTAGTTTGTCCCAGGCAAAATTTGCTAGGTGAGTTGATGCCAAAAATAGAAACTCCTTAAGCTAATTTGGCTGATTTAATTTCAAGTGAATTGGAGTAACTTCACACAAACTGCTCCATTGGTGATGACATCTGGTGCAGACACGATGAGCATCCATAGACATGGGCATATTTTACCAGCCCAGCTAAAGCTTAAAGAGAAGAGTAAAATACTTTTCCCTTTGAGTATCTGCTACCAAGAAATATCAGCTACCAACCAGTATCAGCTGTCAGTGAAGCACTTGTAACAAAATCTGGGACACCGAGATACAATGAAATCATGGATGTGGAGACAAGCATGAAGACACAAATCATGACTCACCAATCAGAAGGCAAATAAAGACAAACCAGTGTCTTGTTGTTTTTAATCCCTAGATTTTGAGCAATCTGTGGACCTGACTCAGTTCTTAGGGCTGTTAGTATACTACTTACCAGCCCTTCCTGCAGTGCAGGTGAGGATGTTGTGGCTTATTAAGACAGATAGAAAAGAAACACTTTTTGCCCCAGCTGTCCTCAAAAAGAGACCTTTGCCTTGTGGACCCCTGCCTGCTGGGACAGATTGGGGTAGCCATGGGTTAGATGCAATGGTTAGGGAGTATGTGACTCTTGAGTATTTTTCTTCTGATTTTATAGAGTCTAAAGTAGGCAACATAGACAATCCAGTTATCTGCTTCACCATGGCTACACTAGTAAACATAACTGTGACAGAGGCTCCGACAGGCTGTCATCCATGCTATTTCCTTGCTAGCAGTTCCCTGATGGTTTTGCTCTCCCCAAGACAGTGTGCTCCCCAGCGTGGTGTGGGAGATAGCTGGAGCCAGGGGCTGTTCCTGGGAAGCTATGGATGAAGCTGCCTTGCTTTGGGAAATCGATCTCTGTGGATGTGGGTTTGGCTGTCCCACATGTCCTCCCAGAGAACAGGCCCTGGTGTGTTTTATATACTAGTGTTGCTCCAGCATTAGGATCCAGCATGCTCAAAAGTGTCAGTAGGCCTTTTTCTCCGAGCTGCTTCTGTTGGTGTTAGGTGTGAAACATACTGCATCGCCTGCCTTGCTGTATGGAAGTGGAGATGCCTCAACAGTTGGTGTCTGGTCTGAGATGCACTGTGGTCGATTCTGCACTTTTCATGCTGTCCTCTATTGAGTAGTTAGTGTGCTAATATAAGGGAGAATTAGGACTCAGGCCATTTTTTAAAAATAGTACTAATGCATTAGCCGAAAATAGCACTGTTTTGTAACCAGTTTATTAAAGCAGTGCTTTAGGATACTGTGTTATACATAGTAGCAATAATTCTATGGATAATATGTGTGTGTAAACACTTCAGTGGCAGCTTTTTTATCAAATAGAAAGTGCATTTTAGTCCTAAATAGAATACGGTTTTCATAGTTTGCTGTTTATAGCCTCTGGTGAAACACATTCAAAACACAGGTCAGACCTAATGGACCCATTTCTGTGTTCTCTGATATAAGTCTAGTGAAAGAAAAGCAGAATTTAGCCTATGTTTTAAAAGCCAGTAGCTGCAAGAGAAAAATAAACTGATTAATATGTCTAAAAAGCCAAGACCCTGCTTACTGAATGTTACTGGAAATCATACGGTTAACACTTGTTTTAAATCCAATCTTATTTAAGCTGTTGCCATCAGTTTCAGAAGATCTGGATTCAGTTTCCTCGTGTTCCACAGACTCCCTTGGCTGGTCACTATTGAACTTAGGGGCATTTAGGCCATCTAAAAGGGGCATTGATCTTAGAGGATGAGTACTCAGTCCTTTCTGAAAATTGGGCCCTCTAATACATATTTAATTGGGCAGTCAAAAATACTGGCAATATAACATCACAATTTCAGCCTTTATTCTGAATCCCGAGTCTCATCTAGCAACAGAAGAATTGGAAAATATGGTATCAAGGTGTATACATCATTTTTATTATTAAAACCCTAATTCATAATGAAAATCCCTATTCTTAAGCCAGTTGCAATTCCAAGATGTAGGAGAACTAGAACGTACAGACCTCAAGAGGAGATATTTTTATGGTTTGGAAGTTGTTTTCTTCCAATGGAAAAATCTAATTTTGCCTCCGCTATTGTAGGGTGAAGATGAATCTGTCATACTTACCTGCAGATATACACTGAAATTGGTGAAAGGGGAATAAGCTTGCAGGCAATTAGACGAACTATGTGGAGAATTGCTTTACAGCACTTGCTAGGCCAATCTGACAGCTTTAGCAGCCCTCATTTTTAATAAGCACTTAGATCTACCGATGCTATAAAAAAATTATGAGTCATAATGGGTCTGTTCCATTGTATTAGCTGAAATTTGATGAAACATTGTGCAACTAATTGGGAGTGCTAGAAGACTGTTAATACTAACGTTAGTATTTCTTTATTTTATTTTTCCATGTGGTTTCCAAACAATGGGTGAATAAAAGGAATATACCACGGACCTTTGCATCCTTGAGCTGCGGGTTTTTCCCATGTTAGCTGATGCGGAGGGGAGAAAGTTGAAATAAACTACATTAGAAACCATGTAGGGAAGCAAAACTTCACAGGAAATTTTATGGTTTTATATCTGCCACTTCATTTTGAACAAATCTGTGAGGTTCAGTGGCTGCATGGGAGTGTACCAGTGGCCAGAAAGTAGTGAGAGGAGCCAGAGAACAGCTGCACTAAAGAATATTTCTCCCTCCTAGGAGACTAAATTTGATGTCAAAAGGCATCTAATGCATAGAAACAGAAAGGAGTAGCTGTGGCGTTTCAAAGTTTTGACTGTCTTGCTATGCTGTCTGGTTGCTGCTGCAGCAGTTACGTAAGCAGAGGCAGCATGGCCATGAACTGACTTTGCTATTGTTGCTGAGGCATTGGCCATGAAAAAGGGTACAAATGAAGAGTTCCTGTTCATCATAGGGGCTGCTGTAGGGGTGATAGGATTCTTAATGAGTCCTGATTTCTGTGCATTGTTAGGCATCACGGAAAAGGACAGCGTAGCCCAACTAGCACGCTTTCAAACTGCTGTGACTTGGGCTGCTTTTGTACATGCTCTTATGCAGAGTAGAAATGCAGGTTCACAGATAATTGAAAAGGCTCTCCTAAAAACCTGCAAATTCTGGCAGTAGCTTATCAATGCTGTTTCCCATCCCATCTCTTTCCAGATATTGTGTGATAAACTGGAACACTGTTTTCTCTTGAGGCGTTGTATTGACATAACAGAAGAGCTTGTCAGGGAAGAGCATTTCTCAGGTACAGTGCACTGAAGTTCCTCAGGTGCTGACTGGCTCCATTTTAGTTGGAATTGGATAAACGTAACTGAATTCCACATCTGTTTTGGCAATATGACCTTGGAGGTAGCAGGGACAGCAGTCTTCCTCCAGGATGAAATGTGGATCTGCCGCAGCTGGAAGAAGGAAGGGTAGAATTGCTGGGTACTTAAGAATGTTGCATCTGGTGCCTCATGCCCAAAGGCATGACATATTAATCTTGTTTGTCAGTGACTGTTCACTCTTTCTGTGCCATCCCAAGTGAGGCATGCACGTACATGTGCATGCATTCAGCAACGCAAGGAGAAAATGATGGAAAATACTAGAGATACACAAGATCCACTGATTGTCTCCAAGAAAAACCTTGGCTTCATATGCGTAGATGCTAGCTTTTCCACTTAGTGACCTAATCCTTTAATTTCACTTAAAAAGTGAGTAACCCTCAAGTGACAATAAATCATTGTTGGCAGCCAGGCCAGAAATCTAGGGAGTATAAATGTAGTCTGATCGGATCCATATGTTTGGGTTGGCTTTTGGGTTGCATTGGCATTGTTTGTCTTGGGGATTGGAGGCGCCGGGGGTGGGGGGTGGGCCCCGGGGGGTGCGAGCCCCGGGGGGTGCTCTGGTGAGATGAGTGAAGAGGTACATCCTTGAAACTAGATAAGAGCTACCAATTAACCCCATTGTTTAGCAAAAGCCCAGCAAATTCCTCTAGAGTAGTCTGACCTATTCTGACCTATTCTAACTAGCATAGTAAAAACCCCACCCACAGGCAGGGAAGCCCCCTGCCCAACAAAGCCCCTTCCCCACTGAATATGCGCAGTAAAAAGAAAGCACACTGTGACTTTAAGTGAGATGAGGCATTACAAGAACCAATAGAAGCAAGCATTACTAATTGTAGATGTAAAAAGTACTGATAACTGTTGCTCGGAATGTATAAAATGTTTACCGTGTGTTAACTGAGGTGTGCTAGCTTTGTGGAGTTACCACCTAGCACCCGTCTCTGTGCAGACGTGAAGTAAACAAATATCTCAGCTCTGCGTGTGAGATTGGCTTATTGCACACCGGGTAACAAACCTCGCTTGAGGGACAACATAAAGGTTAAGATCTGCACCTCTTTTTTTTTCTTTCGCTTCCTTCATCTTTTTCTTCTCTCCAACAAGTATCATCATTGTCCCTTTCACTAAGAAAGTTTCTGTGGCATTTAGATTTGGCCAAGTTTTGTGATAGACTGGGATTATCAGAGGTTATTCCCATAATCTCCTTTGAAAATCTCAGTTTCAGCAATTTACTCTAGCTGTCACCCATAAAATAGTGGTTCTCGCACATCTCCACAGACATCAGTTTAAGTTAGTTGGTTCAAATGGCCAACTTCCGTATGCTTTATGTGCAGATGGGGAATCAGGGGCTACAGCAGAAGACTCGCATTCACCTCCCACAGTGGCAAATTTAATAAATTCTGCTAGCCCCAGTCTAGGCCTGGGCCTCTCGTCACATGCATAGGTACAGTACCCCAGTTTGTTTGGCTTTCCAGCCAGCTGGTGTTCCCAGAGGCTAGAAAATCTTGCCCTAGCAGCTAGGTCTGGAATTTGGGCTGCCACTTGTCTGTTGCTAGGTTAAGTCATCGTTTCTAAACCAAAAGAACATTCAACTCTGTTGATATCTGTAATTTAATTTGAGTTGTTTTTAATCCTAATAGAGATGTGAGGAGGTTATATATATATAATTATATATATAAAGGCTTTTAGCTATTTTTTCTCTTCTTAAACAAATAAGCATGTGGTGTTTTAGATTTTTTTTAAAACAGGAGATCAGGTCAATAATTTATATGGGCCTCTTGGGAATGTGTGTGTGGGATAAATGATAATTGATTAAGGGTGAGAAGTTAAAAAAAGCACAGTTCCCTCGAAAGTTAAATCTCTAGTTTTCATTTGCATTAAGACCCTGAAAATCCTGAGCAGAGTAACTTGAGTGCTAATGTGGTAGAAAATCAGGCTAATATAGTGGGTGACAAAAGTGAAAACTAGCACAGAGATCATGGGTGGAAGAATTCAGGATCAGTGGTAGGGAGTAGGGTACACACTGCAGGTGTAGGGAGGAGAAATTCTAATCTTGCTGGATGGCCAGAAGCCAGACGTCTAAACTGTCAGCTTGCAATCCTCCCCTTTGTAGAAGAGAGAATTGCAGAAATACTTTGCTGTGTGAATTGGAATAGGATGCTGGAATATGTGCAGCACGACATACATAACTACAGCGATTTGTGTATGTGCATGCTAATAATTAGCACTGATGTTCAAAGATTTAAAGCACTGTTTTAAAGAACGTACTTGATGGAGATTTTTAATTTTCTGCCTTGAGTACCTGCCATGTGCCCAGCATTACTCTTGCAATGAATCACTGTTTTTGATGGAAGCACATTTAGATGAAGACTTCTGAGCTTCCAAAGGCCCACTTCCTTCTGAATCAGAACCCTTCTTCCCCATGTCTCCTATGTTAATATGTCATTTCTTATCTCTGCAGTGCTCCATGGATCTGCTAGCAATCAAGCCAAGTCTAGCGCATGGCCTTGGGTCTGAGCAGAACTATGTAAGGCCATGGGGCTGTGCTCCCTGGCCCTCATCTTCTACTTACCTGGTGGACTTTGTGGAGAGCTGGTAGGGAACATGCTGCTCTCCTGAAGTTTCAGCATAGTTCTGCCTCAACTCTGCGGCCCTTCTGTATTCAGAGGCACAATGGAGATGGCTTCTTTTTGCCTAGAGAGCAGCTGAGTAACAAAAAATTAGGAAGTCCTGGTGGTGTTGTTTATCCCCATGCAGTTATTCCTTTTTCTTTCATGGAACAAGGTTGCTGCAATAGCATTTTTCTTTGCAGGCGGAATTGGAAATACAGAAATAAATTACGGAGAACCAGGGTGTCTCCTGTCAGAATAAATATTTAATGAGAAACAAGGGTTGTGCTCAGAGTCACAAGGACTGATACTGAAGTACCATATGTATGTTAATTTTAATGTATAAAATACATGCTTGGATTTAAAAATGCAGAGTGAACAGCCTTAAGGGCAAGTGTGTATTAAGTCTGTGACAGCTGTCTCTGTGGGTGATGATGATGTAAAAGGTTTTTTTTTTTCCAAGCCATTTTAATTTACCCACCAGTCAGTCAGAAAACAGAGGAATCTTAAAGTACTTACTGTCCAAAGCAATTCTTGGAGACGTGTGTTCTTTCACGTTGTATCCGGATTATGTTCACTCTAACCAGCCTCTAAAGTACATCAGTGTTTTTTAATTTTTCCTAGCTCAGATTAAAAGAAAATCTGAATAATGGTACACTGGTTTTCTTAGTGTTGGAACAACATACAGAATTTGTACAAACATGTCTGTTAGTGTGTACAGTCATGCTAGTTAACATGAATTAACTGGTGACTGTTACAAGTTACTTACAACTTACAAGTTATTTTCAAGTTAAAACGGCAATGAAAGGCATGATATCAGAGTTTGCAGCTCATCTTTCCAAGGACATGGGATGTTGAGGTGGGCTTGGGCTTTGTAAAGAGTTCTGGAACAATTACTTGTTCCTTTAGGCAACACGAGAGAGAGAATAAATCCTGGTCTCATTTTCCTTACCACTCACAACTCTTAAATAATTGGTCAATCTGTCACAGTGTCCAGGATGTCCCATGCCTGTGTGACTTGTCATGTAAACTGTGGGATCCCTTCCCTGCTAGCTCACTTTGATCTCTCCTCATTCTGTTCCTCCATCTCACCAAAAGCCTGCACCTTTCTCTTCATAAGCCTCTGTCAAGTATCTCAACCTTTGTTTGCCTGTTTTGAGGGTTTCCTACCTGTCTGAAGGTAAAGTCATTTGAAATAGTTTCCCTGTTCAAACTTCTGTTTGGAATACCTATTAATTTTCCAAAGCGCAGTCATTAAGGCTATAATATCTAATGGTTGTTTTGTAAATGTCCTCGGACTGGAGAGAGACACGTAATTGGGGCCTCTAAAGCGTATGACTAACTCGCTATGCCTTGATGCATTCAGTGGTTTATCCAGTCCATAATGTGGAGGCATAAATAGACTCTCAAATCATTGCATAACAGTAGAATTGCCTACAATTTAGAATAGAGGACACTGGCAGTCTCGCAGTACGGCTGCTAATGCATTTTGTGAACTTGGATGATCTCTGTCTGCCTCATTTTTTTCATTTCTAAAATGGAAATAGTATTATTTGCCGAGCTAACATTGACAGTGGAAAAACTTTTTAAAAATGCTTTCCAATTCACAGGTAAAATGATTGGGAGACAGAAACATATTTAAATTATTACTGAAGAAAAATCTGAGGTCTTTTACATGAAAGGAGATCTTCATGTGTTTAAAATAAAACTAAGGGAGCAGACATTCTATGTTAAAACAGTAGTTATAGACTTAGTTCACAGCAGACTGTTAAGGACAAAAGTTATCATTATTTCTATGTCTAGGTCTCCCTTCATATGCTTCTGTTTAGATAAGAACTGTAATACAATCTGTTCTCTTTCATTGTTTGGTTTATGCAGGCACAGGCTTGCTACAGGAAGTGGTATATCTAGTGAGTCAGGGAGCTGATCCAGATGAGATTGGACTAATGAATATAGATGAACAACTTCCAGTCCTAGAGTACCCTCAGCCTGGTCTGGACATCATCAAGGTACAATTTATTGCAAAGAAAGTCTTTCAGCATTTGGATATCTTTTTCTCAGTTTC
Organism: Phoebastria nigripes; assembly: GCA_035582835.1. Classification (NCBI taxonomy): domain Eukaryota; kingdom Metazoa; phylum Chordata; class Aves; order Procellariiformes; family Diomedeidae; genus Phoebastria; species Phoebastria nigripes. Next base: position 26,007 of record JAYKAV010000784.1, on the reverse strand, counting down.
ATATTTATCACTTCATTTCATCCTGTGTCCTTGTCCTTTTCATCACTGGACTTGCTCAGTTTGTTGGAATGATTCAGAGTGTTATTAGGTTATTTTAAAATTGCTTTTATTAAGCTTTATTATACTCTATGTAATGGTTTAGATGTTTCTTCATGTCCTAAAAATCTCAGCAGTGGGTTTTCTGAATAAAACTTCCAGGCCTCCCTTGCTTATGTAAACAGAAGCTGCCCAAATGAGGCAAATTTGCTTTGAATCCCTTCCCTGAATTTGCAGAAGAGGAACTACAAATACAGAGATGTATGGATCTGTAGACCCACTGCTCTGAATTTACACATCTAAATCCTTAGAGACCCTGGGTCTGTGGATCTACAGACTCTGTAGGTGTAGTTTGAGGAGTTTGGAATATTCTGCATGAAATTACTTCCACACTATTAAGAATCACTCAGAGACTAGTGGCATGGCATATAATGCCCCATGGCAGGGGGGTTGGACTAGATGACCTTTAAAGGTCGCTTCCAACCCAAACTATTCTACGATTCTGTAAGTGTGATCTTGTAATTGCTGTACCTACTTCTGTTATAGGCATATCTTGGAATGATTAGGCAAAATACTGGGCTCCAACCTATAACAGCTACAGTGCTTGTTGAATTGAGCTAGCTAAGGCTGGCATGGATAGATTTAAGCTGCTTCTGGTCAATGACAACTGCAGCATCAGCCTACTTTAGGCTGAGAGTATTTAGAGGTCAGAGGTTGCTTTTCTTTTTCATCTGTGTGACGCCTAGTCCAATGAGACCTCAGTGCTACCTTGATTCAAATAAGTGTTGGCAACAGTGAGAGGTTTAATTTGAGATTACACATTGTTACCTATACTATGTGCTAGCAACTTGATCCAGTATGGATTTATGCAGTTTTTAACTACTGGAAGATGATTTGTGTCATAAGACAATTTTGTCTCAAATTATAGAAAAATACTCTGTTTGAAAGATGTTCACACACTCAGATAAACCTTTGAATTGTCTGGGCCTAATTCTGAGGATAAAATAAATTGCAAGAGTAAAATTTTAAAGTGAAGAAGTTAGGGGTAGGGTTTTCAGAGCTTCTAATATTTTTCAAGGAATTTTAGTGGAAGCATCATTGGAAACAAAGTTAGTTTGATACTAAGAATCTTAAACTATTACACTCTCTTCCTGAGATGGTCCTACAAACAGAAGTACTTTGAAAACAAAAGGGGAAAAAAAAAACCAACAAAAAACCCCAACACATGATCCAGCCTTTTGATATTTAAAAAACAGATGTAACTCCCTGACCTAATTTCTAGACCTAGACCCCTATTAATTTAAGAAGTGAATTTGTAAATGTGACTCAGTATAGTAAAGGGCTTCAAGTATGACAGTCCAGGACAGCACAGGATGTGCCAAAAACTAATGCACAATAAGAAATGTTTGTCTGCTTTATTTTAGGAACTGACATCTCCTCGCCTCATAAAAAGCCACCTACCATATCGTTTTTTGCCTTCGGACCTCCATAATGGCAATTCAAAGGTAAAAATGAAATGAAATCATGTTTGTTTAACTATATTGGCAGCAGTTGTTTAAGTGCTTTGGGAAACGGGGTGGGGAAAAAGCTTTCAATAAGATGATTTTTTTCCCCCCCCGTCATAGGTAATATACATGGCTCGCAACCCCAAAGACCTGGTGGTGTCTTATTACCAGTTTCACCGCTCCCTAAGGACCATGAGCTACAGAGGAACGTTTCAGGAGTTCTGCAGAAGGTTTATGAATGACAAGTGTAAGGAGCTGTTCTCTCTGCACACGCTGTTACACATTTATTTTCATCTCTGCATTCCTTCTGCAAGTACAGAAATGAACTGGATAAAGGTGCATTTGTTTTGCATATACAGCAAGGACGTTGCTACAGATAGTGCTGCGTGGACTTAGATTTGTCCATGCAAACTATGGCCATGCCTTGTAAATAATTGCCTTACAATATTTGACCCCATGGGCTCAGCAGTGTTCCACTTAGCTCAGGCAAAACTCTGGTCTATTCTTCTAAAAGTTCAATTTGCAAGGTACCAGGTACCTTGTGAAAAGTGGTGAATACTCCCAGCATCATTTGATTTCAGTTGTACCTCACTGTTAGCTACTTCTCAGGAGTCTTTCTGTTCCTGAAGGTTTTTTTTTTTCCTGGTAATTCCTTTAATATTTTTATTTCATCCAAAAACTCAAGGTTTGTCCCTTGCAGGATACCAGTTAACACATAAAAATCTCTAGTTTGCATGAGATTGATCTGGAGTACATCAGTAAGTTGAAGTGAGCCCCTGTAAGAAGGCAGTTGCAGGCTGCTACTGTCTGAAAAATACACCTCTATAATGAGAATACAGTAACCTGCTTTACAGCAACTCATCAGCTGCTCACCCAGTAACTCCTTTGAGCGAGGGCTGTTTCATGACACACCCACCCACTGTGTTCCCACTCAGGCTGCACTGCCTTAAGTAGCTCCATTGCACTAGCTTAGTAAACTTACAGGGAGGACAAGCCCTATGTTCTCACATAACTGTCTGCCACTGGGCTTTTTGCCAATGGATTGTCACACTTTCTAGCTAGGAAGAGAAAAATTTTTTACTGCCTTCTATTTCTCTACAAAATCTTCTCTATGATACCTTAATGTGACACTAAGAATTCACCAGGTACCTTGTGCTCTGAGAGCAGAATCTCCTCTAGATCCAGTGCAGCAAACTTTCCTTCAACCTGGAATTTGGAGGAGTTGATGCTAAGTGAGCTGTATAATACTAAAGGGAAGAAAAAAGTAAAAGCCTACCAGTGGAGGTTATTTAGCAGGCCTTAAAAACCTTTGCTGCTTTCTCCTGCACGTTTGTGCAGGGAGGGTAAATGCTCTCCTTCCATTCCAGCCCACCTTCATCTTTTTCTTTTGCATTCCCTGAGAATGGGATGTTTGTCTGTAGCCCATGATCAGGAACTTCTTGGCTGGAGACATATGAAGGACACATTAGAAGGTCTTCTAAGATAGGAGGAAGGTTCTGTATTCTTTTTCATATAAGTATCCCAAGAGTTATTTATATATCTTCATCTTGTAGCAGCTAGCTGAGTTATCACAACCTCCCAGAGTCAAGAAAACATCACAGCATGTTCTGTGTCCATAATTGTGCAAATGGAGTGTTTTGTAATACAGCAAATTTAGCATTTAGCTAAATGTTTGCATCTCATGGAAGCAATGTAGCAGCAAAGAAACCTTCATAAGAAGTCAAAGTACTGCTAGAGGGAGGAGCACTGAGCCCAAAAGACAATCCCACTCTTTTTACTCCTCCTTATACCTGACCCATCTGGAAACAAATTCAGTGCATGTTAGCTATATTGTTTGAAAGCATACATTTGTATAGGGATTAGTCTTGAATGTGCTAATTCTTTGGCATTATCCTCTAAAGCTTAAGGGAGTTTCTTACATAAAGCATAGGTAAACTCTGCTAACATAATCATAGAATCATAGAATAGTTTGGGTTGGAAGGGACCTTTAAAGGTCATCTAGTCCAACCCCCCTGCCATGGGCAGGGACATCTTCAACTAGATCAGGTTGCTCAGAGCCCCGTCCAACCTGACCATGAATGTTTCCAGGGAGGGGGCATCTACCACCTCTCTGGGCAACCTGTTCCAGTATTTCACCACCCTCATTGTAAAAAATTTCTTCCTTATATCTAGTCTAAATCTACTCTCTTTTAGTTTAAAAACATTACCCCTTGTCCTGTCCTTAATGGATTCTTGCCCTGTACCATTAAGAGCAGCTAGGAACACTTTTTGCTTGACTGATGTGTTAGTTTCATGCATGAATTTCTATAGGGGTGTATGGAATGGGAATAACAAAAATGGAATTTTTCCAATACCTTTATAAAAATTGAAAATGAGTCAGCTGATTAAAAGAATTTTCCTATGAAACTGACCTCTTTGTCCACTGAAAATGTTCCAGTTACCAAAATTAAACAATTCTTTTTCAAAGGGAAAAGGTCACTTCAAAATACAAAACTAAAAAATTCATATTTTTCTATAGCTGCTTTGCTGAAAAGATAAAATTGACAAAAAAAATATTGGGAAAGAATGTGATAAACTGCTCACCATATTTGCTTAACTCCTGCCTTGATTATCTGAAGTACTTTGCAGGAACTTATCACTGGTAACAAAGAAATATGCAGAATGCATTTCTCTTTGGGTTGTCTTTCTGGTAATAGCAGCAGCAAAAGACATTCTCTAGATAATAAATACCAGTGTCTGAACCTCTGCTAGACACACATAAATTGACTGAAATCAGTGCAAATGTGGACTTTATCAGAGAAGTGAAAAACAAAGGAGGAAGGTTTTGGGCGGAGAGTTAAGACTTCCAGTAAGCACTGCCTCAGCAGCGTTGGGAGCACAGGCCCTCCCAGCGTAGCACCTCAGCTTCTCTTCAAGTCCTAAACCCCACACAGCAGATATGGGGAACTGAAGAGAAGCTGCTGGTGGCATGCAGGAGGTAGGAGGCATAAGCTTTTCGTCATTGGCAACCCTGCACGCTGGGCCTGCTCACAACTTGTGATATATGGGAAGTACCCCATCACATCACTCTTAAGCTTTTGGGAGCACTCAACACCTCATGGGCATCCGGTTGTAGTCTGGATTTATTGTGTAATTGAGATAACTGATAACAGTGTAACTGAAACTGTGTTCTGGCATATCTACAGAAGTTGTGTGGAAGTGTTCAGAAAATAACAATAGAAGAGAATAGGTCTTAGATTTTAGCAGGGGGGGGGGCAAAAGATGTAAGGATAAGTAGAATATTCTGTCAGTACATCGTATGTTTTTGGGAATGACCATGAAGCATTTTTATAGGTCTGTTTCCCCAATACTTGTTTAATTAAGAAAGGACAATGGTTGTTAGCAATTCTTTGTCCGTAATAGAGGATGCTCTATGGAACTTTCCACGAATGCTGTATCTAGCTTCTAAGTGAAAGAAGCTGCAGTGTGATATGTTAATTGCAGGAATTCACACAGGTTGGAGCCACTGGAAATTTGCCTTCTGCAAAGCTATCTGTGTAATTTTTATTTTGGCTCAATTTCTGTTCAATAGTCAGGCATTATTAATACTGAGCTCCAGGAGGTCCATCATGAAATATGATGGCATTTTCAGTTGAACATTTTATCTTTATGGTAAGTTAGTTCTTTTGAATATTCCAAACTGATAGAAAAACTCTTTTTTAATTAAGTTCCTTGCTGTGCATGGCAATGGGTCAAAACCAGACACTGTTCTCCTGGGGCTATGAACCACTCCAGTTAATTTATTTTTCTCTTTTTTTTTCCTTTTTGAAAAGGGCTTAATAACAAAAGTGTTCATTTTCCTCATGCCAATCATAATGTCTTTGTAGTAGGATATGGTTCGTGGTTTGAACATGTGCAAGAGTTTTGGGAACATCACATGGATGCCAATGTACTTTTTCTCAAGTATGAAGATATGCATAAGGTAGGTTAGAAGTAGCAAAAAGGTATTTTAATTATGTTTAGCATTGTGGTGTTTAAAATACATAAAGTACAAAATTTGCTTCTTAAGTCCATATGTGGGCTCCCTAATGTCTGATACCATTTTTAAAGCACTGGCATTCAATAGCTTCTGTGGACTTCCAGCAGTTTCATAAACCTAGTAATTTACTCAGGAATCTGCCTGCATCCATAGGCACTAAATACTCATAGAGAAGGCAGAGATGTGTAACTGTTCAGTGCTTGCTACACTCAGCCCTGGGCATTCATTTAAAAGAAATGTCTTGCTGTGTGTGCTGTATCAATGAGAAAAAAAGTATATAATCAGTGTTTTGTCCTATATATTTGGCATTTATTCTGATTATTTGGTTGTTCTTACCGTCTTCTGTGAGACAATGTTGAAAACAATTAGGGATGATCGTGTAGCATAAGGTGAACATAATTATTGGGTCCTTACAGTATGCTGGCTAATAAATCCACTTTATTTTTAATCAGAAATTTAGTGGAAATACCACCTAGAACATTGGTTTCCATTTCCTATTGCAATAATATATTTTTGAGAATTAATGAAAATACTTCAAAATGTTTATTTTACTGGAAAATTAATGCAAACAGGAAAAACCCAGCTCCTATCTCTAAACCTACAAAAAGGCAAAATCAGGGTAGAACTCAATAAAGCTGAGTAAATAATAATTTCAGCTTTACTGAGCCATCTGATGGAGTGGGATGCTAAAAGAAGATGTAATACAATCAGGATAATTAAAAAAGTTTAGTAGAAAAGATTTCAAATCCATGGTTTGCAATAATGGTATGTTCCTAGCTGTGCTCACTGATGGATGCTGCCGAAAGCTGGTGGCGTCACAGTATCTTTTGGCTTCCTGATAAACATCGCTGTTTTGTCCTTGCAACTCCAGAAGTCTTATTCATACTGAGGAACCCTGGAGTTCTGGATATATAAAGGAATGACTGCTTATTCTCAGAGGCCACCTCACTAGATCCTTTCCATCTACATGAATGCAGTCCCAGAAGCGAACAATGAAGGGAGGGCTGTTCTAACATTTGTAGTCATTTATTTTACCAAGATCAAGTAACTTTTAATTCCTCCAAAATACACTCGTATTCCAAAGCGATCAGTTAAGGGTGTGGTGTTGCCTGAAGTGGGAAGCATCACAATTACTTTGCAGTTCCCCGTTCTAATATTTGAAGGGGCGAGCTTACATGACCGTGTTCTCTGCCGACCTGTCTTACCTTAATTACTCAGAATGTGTTTATTTTCAGCAAATTGGAAGGTGGCAAAATTTTAAGACAGTGGTGTTTCTACAACTTCTGCATTTGTATTTTTCACACTCATCAGGATATAACTTACTTTGAAATATTTAAACTCATTAAAAAAAGGTCATTTAAAATATTGTAAAATAAACTATTTTTAAATACTCTCTTACAGGACCTAGCAACAATGGTTGAGCAACTGGTGAGGTTCTTAGGAGTTTCTTATGACAAAGCACAGTTGGAATCCATGGTGGAACACTGCCATCAACTCATTGATCAGTGCTGTAATGCAGAAGCACTTCCTGTTGGCAGGGGTATGTTTAAAACCCACAGCAAAACTCTTATTGTGGAAGTTGCAAAAAGCAACTGACAACTTAGTAACCTCCAGGATGTGTTAAGATGTTGGCAAAATATTGCTATGTAAATAGTGGGAGGAAACTGACTGTTGGTGCAATTTGGGGGTTGGTTTGTTTTGAAATAAAGTTAGGTAGAAGTGACTAAAAAGGATGGAAACATCCAAGGTGAACAGTGTATATTCAACACCATGCAAACCACTCTGTTAGAGAGTCTTTGGCTTACTTCAACGGATTGAGCTATTCAGGCTGAGAAGACTGCACCACTCCTTCTGACCTTTGGCATGTCAAAGCCCACACAATTTCATACAGTTTATCCTGGCCTAAGCCCTTGTGTTTAAGTATATCAGATTTTCTAGAATAGCAGATAATTCTAATTTGAAGGCATCAAATGACAAGGAGCTGTAGTTTTCCTTATGAGCTTTTTTTTTCATTGTCTACCTCAGCTGTTTAAAATGTGTTTAGCTTCTAGATGTTTATTCTGGTGAGGTCTTTCTCTAGGAACCTGAAGTGCCCTTTAAACTGCTGATACATCTGTCCTTTGATAATGTCAAGAAATCAAGTCCTTTCGCAGTCTTCCTTCTGATAAGCATAAAAGAGTGACCTCAGTAAGTCTCCCTCAAATTATTTTCTGTAGGCTGCTTTATGGCACTTAACAGTTCTTTTTAAAAATGAGGGCATAAGATCAAGATGGAAAATTCCTATGTCAGCCTCACAAATGCCTTATCCAGACATAAAATCACTTTATCCACTGATTTAATCCAGTTTTAACTGGAACTTTCTCCCCCTGTCTCTCTTGTTTGTCCATCCATGGCCACATTAGCACTTTTTGCTACAGCATCATACATGAAGCATGTGTCGTTTATCATGACCACAAAGTCTTTTCAGAGAACCTAATTTGCAGGTTCTTGCCCCTTACCCAGGGAGCATGACCTGAATACTTTGTTCTTAGGTTTCTGTGTAGGAGCCCTTTCCATACTACCTCTCTCAGCCAACCTTCTTGTTATCTGCAGATTTTATCAGCTGTAATTTTTATAATTATTTTCAAATCTCTGATAAAAATACTGAATATTGTTAGTCCTTCTTGACTAATAGTTTTGAGTTAGCCAGTTGTTTATTCATTCATCATGCATTTTGTTGACATTATATAGTTCTATTAAAAAACACTAAAATCACATGCCTTACAAAAGTCTAATGTATCTTTGCATTCACCTTTAATCCGTCAAACTGTAATCTTACTAACGGTCAGTCAGGTTTGTTTGAGGGCTTGTTTGCTTTCCCATGAAAGCAGGTTCACTGGTATTCTATACTACCTTTGCGTCTTTCTTGGCAGTTTCTTATGCCAGTTTTCCATTACTGAGCTCAGACTATCGTCAGAGTAACTGACCCAGGATAACTTGTCCTGTTTGTATGTTGGCACAAACACTTCAGAATGTCATACTTGGAAAAAAGCCATTGCTCACACCTGCTTGCTTTTATCTGTGACTCTGCACACCTGGTATGGAAAGGCTCTTAGTACGTTATGTAGGGGCTATACACTCCAGTTATTACAGTAGAACCTGGAAACCAGATTCCTATGGGCAGTTCTCTGTCATAACTGTGATATGGCACCTCTTTTTGCCCCAGTTCACTTATGTTATGGTAAATGATGACTTCTTGAAATAAATATCTCAACTTTGATAAAATTCCAGTGAAGACAAAGGAGTTTGTAGTTTCACTGAAAGACCTAATATATTCCCTATAGTTTCTGGCAGTCTCCACTGAATGGTGTGTTTTCCTGCTCTTAGTTATCTTGCTTTCAACTCCCATCCTACCTACCCACCCCTTACTACTTCAAACTGAAAACTCAGCATGTAATACAACTTGTATCTTGTGTGAAAACAACAGACCATCTCATTTGCAGTAGGATTTTATGGCACATTGCCTAACTGATTACCAACCCACTTCTCTGCTGTGAAGACAAGATCACAAAATAATGAGTCTGGTAAGACATCCTGAGAGCTTTGATTAAAGTGTTCTATGTCAGTGCAAGATTTTACAAACAACAGAGCCACGTTCTCCTCCGTTGACTTGCATGAAGTAACACAAAACCCTAGGTTTGTTTCTAACCTCCACGATCTGGAGATCTGTGGAGCAGCAGCACTGCTACATGCTATGCACAGCCCAAATTCCCCCCTCCTTGTCCAGTGAAAGCCAGAAAGGCGGTTATGAAAGAAAGGTGAGGTTGTAATACAAGAGAAAAGAGAACGCAGCTGCTGGTGAGACCTTCCACAGGCAGAAAGGTCAACTACTGTCTCTGCTGGCCAGTTCATCTCCATCCAGATAGACAGGGTGATGCCCACCTTCGCTGCATGCACTGTTCTGTACGTGGTGTTAGTGTTCATTGTTCTGTAGTGGAGCCTGCAAACCCCCAGTCAAGGGGCAGAACCTCTTATTTACACTGTCTACAAATCTTTCAAAAAGAAGCCCTCATTTTGTTATAGAGAAGGAAGGGAGCTACAGCAGTTAATGTAATATTTTGTCATTTGTTCACTGTGTGCTTTTTATTAAAAATATCCTTATTTTGAATTTCTTTTGTTCGCTGTCTCTGGCTTTTACAATATTTTGTTACTTCAGAATGCAGCTTCATTAACAGTGCTTTGTTCCTTCTCTGTTCGTTTCTGTGACAAAGAATGGTGGCAATAACATGACAGCTTATTGTAATTTGTTTCAAATATTTTTAATTTGTCATTACTTACATTTACTTTATTATTTTGCTTTATTTTAGTTCTTCATTTTTTTTTCTTTTAGCACATTGATCTTTACTCTGAAGATAACCCTGAGCTGCTGTGAAAGCAGAACAATGATTAGATATGTTACTTATATTTGACTCTTATTACATCATAATTTACACAGTTGCATGATTCAAATCATAAACCAGGTGGGTGACTTTTTGACAAGCTATCAATTCATATGGTAAAAAAAAAAAAGATGTTACAAATAATCCACTGCGTATGTCCTTTATAAAACTTGCCATTTGTCCGTACATGTTGTTAGGGAGATTCAGAAATAAAAGGCTTATCTTTCCCAAGCAGAGGAAGAAAATGTTTTATTACCRTTCTTGAAAGGGAAATACAGGCTTTTGTGTTTCATGCTGTACTTTATGCAATTATAGTTGCCAGAGCAAAATTGAAATCAGCATCAGATGTTTATGATTGCAAGCGTTTTCTTAATGTTTTTTTTGATAGAGGAGAAATTTGGTGAAAACAATAAATGATGCATTTTCCGTCAGCTTCAGGTTCTTTTGATCTTTGGATCCTGAAAACAAACCAGAACACTATCATACCTTCAGGGGCTACAGGAAAATCCAGATTTCATAAAACGGCCCTTGCCACACATACTACACCGTCATGTTAATATGTTATTTGCAGATGTTTCAGATAGTTTTGTCTTTGGACTCAATTATAGAGTTGCTGCATAAAAGCAATGGTAATTAAATTAAATGGGTATTCTTCTTATGCATCAAATGCATAATTAAGCTCCCTGCATGTAGTTTTGTTCTTGCTGTTATGATTAAACTCTCTGGTAGCACAGTCCCAGTTCTCCTTTCATTTATTCCAGTTGAACAAGCCTGGATTTTGTCTTTATTTATATCCGATATAAATGAGAATTGGGCGCCTCAGTCTGGTTATTCCATGGGGCTTATTCACCAACAAGTAACTCTGGCTGACTCTGAGTTAAATTTTGGACTGCAGTGAAACAGTGGTTAAGGGGGCCGCAGCCTTTGACTGGTGGGTTCAGCAATGTCATCAGGTTATGTTACTAGTTGGGTTCAGTAGAGTAGAAGAATACTCCATACAAGGAAAAAGTGTTCAGTGTCCATATTGCATCCACCAAAAGCTTCCTATTCCTCGTGTACAAAATTAAAATATAAATGGCACAAACTGCGTGCATGGCACTTGTTCTCTTCTATAGATATTATCTAGGCACTCATATTTAACAAATGATTCTCTCCATATTGAGAAATGTAAATTCATATGTTGAACTTATCTTTAAACATAAAATAATAGAAATTAGTAATGAAAATATTACATCTCAATAATCAGAATTCAATAATCAGTTTAATGCTCTGCATTCCATGTACCTTTTGGGTAGTTCTCTAACCAGTGTATGCTGAAGGTACAGTAATTTTGAAATGTATTGTTGTTAGCTGTTGGAATTATTAAACAGCCATAATTTGCACTGAAACCAGAAATCCACTTTTAAATGAATACCCAAACCAAAATCTGTATTCATTTCTGATTAAGGCTAGAGCAGAATCTTACAAAAATCTGAATCCTTCCTGTATAATACTCGCTTGGTGCAGATGACAAGGTGTATGGTACTTCTTTTAAGGCTTTGCAAGGGTTGTAGCAGGGGAATTGGGTAAGACAATGAACAGCCTTAGGTCTCATTGAGCTTTCAATGAAAGCTAAGACTGATTAGCATCTCACARATGATACTTGGTGCCCTGCACAATTAGACTGTAGGTATTTGATGTCCTGTTATGTCCGCTCTCTGACTTGTGTTCCTTCTCTGTGTTTCAGGACGAGTTGGGCTATGGAAAGACATCTTCACTGTTTCAATGAATGAGAAATTTGATTTAGTTTATAAACAGAAGATGGGAAAATGTGACCTCACATTTGATTTTTATTTATAAAAAATGCATGCATATGATATCCAAATATAGCTAGAAGTGCTTTATGCATTCATTTATTACCTGCTGGACAAACTACTGTAGCTAGTATGTGTAACAAGATTTAAAGAAAGAAAAACAATCTAAATAAATCGTATCAGATACAATTATCTTTGATCCTAAACAGCTGTTTATCTTCTAGTATTTTAATCCTTTGTCCACATGCAAGAACTTCCTAGACAATACTAGAATATTCAGCTGTTGTGGAATGTATTATATACGTATAAGGTATGTATCATATATGCAACTAGAATGTACACCTTTTCAGCCCCACATTGATTATTTAATGTGTTTTATAAAAGCTTTTCACTAGAACCTAAATAAACGTCCGTAAACCAAATAAAAAATTATTTCAGAGGGAAACAAGTAACAGGCCAAAACTCTATGCTAGAATGATCTCAGGGGTTAATCGTCACATTTATTTTTATAGCAGGTATATCAAGTATAAATAAATCCCATTCCAAAATAGTAACTGATGAAAGTGGGGTTCACATTAGGTTCTGCACACCCTTATCTGTATAATTTGAGTAGGTTCTGTGCACTGGCATACTCTGCAAGACAGGCCTTATGAGATGTATCTGTGATTGTCACTCTAATCCCAAAACCCACCCATGCTTTCATGGATGGCAGCACACAGCTGTCCTCCTGATGGATGAGGTTCAGCTCCATGCCGAAGGTCAGCAAATAGAAGCTTCTTAAGCCCCCAACTCTAATTCAGCCCCTCAAAATGGGGCTTAAAAGCAAGGCATCCRGTGCAGGGTCTTTCTTGAGGAATCAGAGTCTCTGACCCATATCACTTTCCTGTGTAGATGTGAATTTCACCCATTAGATACAGTAAGAGAAGATAAGGTGCTGGATATCCTCTAGTTCCACTAAAAGTTAAGGGCACTCAGCACTGTTTACAGTTTGTGCCACTGGACTCCACCAGACCCAAGTGGAAGATGAATACACATGCCAGTGTAAGCAGGCAGAGGAAACAGCAGTGCTGAAGGAAGAGAGTTTAAAATATGCCACCAGGTGGGAGTATTGCACAAACATTCATGCAGAATACCGTTTCAGTAAATGTTAGCCGTGACTGGTCTGGATTATAATCAGGATTCAAGTTTATTTCTGTATCTTTTTTTTATTCTCTACAACAGGTACACAAACAGCCTGAAGCAGGCTACTATCACTATAAAACTCTCCAGAATTATTTTATTGTTCCATTAGGTAATGACATCTATGCTTCTTAGGTTCTCGGCTGCAGGAGGCCCATTTTTGCTAGTCAAATATTCAGGCTCACCAAAAGCCGTGAGGAAGGACTAGCAGATTTTTAGTGTTTCAGTTCCGTTGGGAAACTGTCAGTTCAGCAACTGGCAAGTGGTGTAGCATGATGTGGCTTGACAGCACTTTTCCTTGTATATTTGTGAGTGAAAATGCTTTCAGTGAAATTTTATTTCTATTTTTATATTTTTAGTACTGTATGAATATTAAGCACTACACATTATACTTCTGTGCTTGCTTGCTTATTGAATAAAAGATGTGTTCCATGCATTGTGGTTTGCTCATTTTCTAGACCACATATTTGGGCCAGGTAGTCTTAGTACAAGCCAGAGATGTCCCCTACCCACACCTCCTAACTTAAACAGAAGAACCACAGAAAGACGGCATCAACTCAGACCACCATCTGACCAAATGAGCTGTCTTCGACAGCGGCCCATAATGAATGCCTGTGCCAGAATACAATAGAGAGCACAGGACTCTCTGAGCATCTTTGTGTTTAATAGCCCTCCACAGGGTTTTCTTCCCCTCATGCTGGTATTGACAGCATCCCATGGCAATGAGTTCTTCATCTAAATACACACTGTATGAAAAAGGACTCGTTTGCTTAGAGACTACCACCAGATAGTGTAATTTGGTATTCCTTTGTTCTTGCATTATGACAGATAATACGTAGTCACTGTTCAATCCATGCAAGATTTTATACACTTTTATCTTACACCTTTCGGGCAACTCCATACTGAGGAGTCCTAGTCTCTGTCATATAGGAGGCCAAAACCCACAAACTACAACAAGCTGCAAGAAGACAGGAGTAGGAGAATTCCTTCTTGCTACAGAGGAAGACAAAATCTCCCCACAGTTCCTGCAGATTAGTCAGAAAAAAATTTCATTAGCACCAAAAATCTACTTAAGTCACTTAATCCCAAGGATGTATGAGCAATACATCCTTACTGGCTGCTTAAAAGGCTTCTTGCATTTCTGAAGACACCAGGGAATCCTACTCCCGTTCCCAGGCACAGCCTGTCTCCTTTGCTACAGAAGATGACCACCGCCCAGCCCCCAAAGCCAAAAATGTTCTAAGGTCACATTTTTAACAGCCAGGTGTGTACACATGCCATTGCCAAACTGAGCCTGTGCAGAGGGCCACCAGCTACCAAGCTGGAGGGGGAACAGCTAGTTTGGTCCAAAAATCATTTCCTTATTGTAGAAAGTAATAGCCTCTGTGACAATCTATTGTGTACCTACTGCTATGCTGGTGCTCCTTGTTTTAGGCAACAGAAGTTGCTGTGTGGCAGGAATCTGCTTTCTAGGACCACAAAGACTGTCATCAGCCAGAGCTATTCTTTCCTGTGCCTTGACTCTGTTGCCTTGTGTGCTACCATGTGAAATTCATCGAAATTCATCCAAGAGTCGGATGTCTGGTCAGAGCCCATTCCCACATAAGCCATGCTGAAATTCTACCTTTGGATCTCTGGTCCTTGAAAGCATTTCAGTCTTTCTGTTAAAATCCGTAGATAGTAAGCTCCTTCCTATTTTGACAACTTGAACTTTCAGGACTTGGCCAAATGTCACCATAACTCTATTGAAACACAGGCACCCCTTGGCCAAGTACCCCAAATTGTCTCTGGAGAGAATGCCTCATTGATACAAATGAACTGCAAATGAAGAACACAAATACCAGAAAACCAAGAGAATGATTTTTTTCTCCCCTCAGCATTCAAATTTGGTAAGCTGCTTCTGCTGAGGTAACTGCTGCAAAGTTAGCGCGCTAGGGAGATTTATGATAGTTATGCAGCTGGTAGCCCATTTAGTGATACAAATCTGCAAGACATGGGGAGCATTTGGATGGCTTCATTGCAATGGTATTTCAGCTCACCAACAGGCAACCCCATTTCCTGTAAAGCACTGAGTACCCTCAACATTAGTTCAAACCAGCCATCGTTGGCCATATACCTTCATGGATATACCAAATGTACCATCTCACTGGATCAATCCATCACTAAGCAGGTGCACGTCAAGAAGTACTCAAACGGCCTTAGCCGTAACGCCCCCAGAAAGCGCCAGGGCTGTGCTGAGCAGCGCTGTGGCTCCCAGCTCTCCATCCATGCAGCTTCAGTCAGTGGGGTGCCTCAAATGCCAGCAGCATTAAGCGGCTTGCCTCAGTAAGAGGCCTCCAAAGCGTTAACATGAAGGAACTGAGGGGAAACTAATCTAGATAAGAAATTTTTGCACGGTTTTGTATATAAAAGGCTTAAGTGTTCATTGCAGTGAAGTTGGGCAGTAAAGAGGAAAGACAAGAAAGCTAATGAGTAACCATTAAAGATTCTCAGCACTTTTGTATAAGCATCACAACACAACATGGCACCAATAGTTCTGGCAATAATTATAAAGATTTATAGGCTTGAGTCACCATTATTATAAGCCATTCAGTCTTGCCTGGGCTATAAATAACGCCACTCAGTAGCTACCAGGAAAAGTTTAGAGGGAGGATTAAGGAACAGCATTTGCCTCTCCCGTCAAAAGAAAAAGGCTAAACAGAGATTCAGCTGAATCAACTAATATTAACAAAAAAAATCCCAAACCCAGTGACCGCACTCACGGGAAGGACACAGTACAGAAATGATGATATCTAATCTCACTGTATCCTTCTCAGCTGCTGGTGTGCTCACTACATAATCCTTTTGATTTCTTTACCGCTGGATCTGCAGACTGGTGTCCTCTAGTCTTTGAATTATAAAACATATGCAGATGAGTATTTTCTGCTACCTGTCATGGTGTATATCACACAGATAGAACAGAAATAATTGCAACCAATAATCAGCTTCATTCTGGCAATGGAAAGGGAGTCTGCATTTAAAAATAAAACTTACCCAGACTTTGGCATAATGAGGTTTAGATGTCAAGTGCCGAGTCATACTCCAGTAAAAGCTACTGTTCTATCTTCAGGGAGTGGCAAGGAAGTCAACAGCGCTGATGCCACTCTGTCCTGGTCTATCTGCATATAAAACACCCCTCTGAAAGATGGGAGAGCGATGGCAAGTTCTGCAAGCAGACTGGAACAACGCCGCTTTCCAGATCTCAGGCTTGAATCATACATAGGTGCATGTAACGTCCAGTGTCCTTCTGAAAACATCTGAGCTGTGTGGTCTTTAAAAATGAATGCAAGAAAAGTTTACAAAAATGCAGGGCAATTTTCTGTACTTTAGGACCCCAACGTGTGGGAATTACTATTAGCAGCATAGGACTCCTTACCATAAACTGGTTTTAGAAACAGTGAAGCTGTTTACACCAATCGAACAGAGAAAGGAGAAGCCTTTGTACTCCCTGCTAATGCAGGAACCTAAATGACGTTCCTTTGGTAAGCTGTGCTGTGCCAGTATCATTTTTCTGGATTTCGCCACTTCATCAATGATTAAAACTGTAAACCCACGCAACAACTTTTGCTGGAGTTCTCACTGTGCACAGATGACAAGCCCTGGCAATGCACACTAGAGTAGTTTTAGAAGCTACCACCTCCAGCTGTCCACTCTGCCTCTCTGCCAGAAATGGCCACCATGGAGGAGAGAGAGCAGAAGCAAATGTGTGCTGGCTCCTCAGCTGCTGTAATTTACAGGCTGACTTATTATATTAAACTGATATGGATGGTGTTTCAGATTTGTGAACTGCAGCTGCAAGGAGCCAAAGCATGTCCTCAGGTGCTGCCCTGGCTTGGAGGTGATCTCCCAAGTCCTTGTCAGAGCTCTTACGAAAGAGCTCTCCAGTTGGCCAAATGCAGTTGCTACTTGGGAACAGTCCGTTTCACATACGGACTGTGAAAGATGGTCTATAAAGATGGAATGGTGTCCTTCAGCAAGAAGGGGAGACTCTGCCGCATGGAGTGAATTAACTAAACCCCACTTTTGGAAGGAATATTGTTTTGTAGGAGGGAGTGCTGCAATAAGACATGCTGTGTGACAGGATGCAAGATGCAGAAAGAACGGTAACGTAATGGCAGCTGACTACTCAGACCGATTCCGATCACAACCACTAATATGCTGACTTGCCTGGTATGTGTGGTACGAGTGATATTCAAAGTAACTGCCACCCAGACGTTAAATCCACTGTCACCATCTCTGTCACACACTCAGCTTTTGCCAGCACTGAACATAAGATGACAATTTAATCCTCACACGCAGATAACAGTAACACAGCTGGTGTAACAGTGTGCTAAGACTTCAGCCCTTACATCTGCTTTCTTGCAGCTTTGGAAAAGAGTCACCCATAAAATATGTGAGAGCTCTAAGAACTCAGCACAAGTGAACCAATTAGAACAAAACAAGAACCAAGGAAAATGTTTAGATTTCAAGCTCCACTGGGAAGACAGTATTTTATTTTTGCCTATACATCACATAATCAAATGGTTGGGGCTTAATAAATATATAAAAATTTACCAGGTGATGATGAATATTCCCTACTCAAAGCTTGCACCACTCCAGATTTTAACTTTTCCCAGGTTGTTCATGTACCACTCTTGTTTGCTTCTGCACCTTAATTGTTTCTGTTGCTGCAACCCCTGCCCCCCTAAAAGAAAGGCAGTTCTAACCCTACCGAAACAGATAATCCTGGAAATGCTGCAGGAGACTTTCAGTTCCTGGGATTGCCACCACTCCATAGCTCGTAGGATTTAAACCCGGACAGGAAGATCCACAGCGAGTTTCCAGTTCCTTTCTTTAACCACCCTGCTTCAGCCACACACACTTAGGCGTCAGTCTCTCTTAAGAGCCAGACCCTTTTGGACATGTTCATTGTTCCCTCAGTAAATCCCAGTGAGATTAGAGACTAAAACTAGTTCTGACTTTGTTTTTATTATTAAAGATCCATGTAAGCCTGTGTATTCTAAACAGGATGAAAAAGGAATATAAACAAAAATATGACATGGGCCAATTCAAGCTGTAAACATTTGGGTTTTAACCATGCAAGTATGGATCATTTTGTCACTTTTTTACTCAGTAATCTCGAGCCATTTACATGAAGTCTTTGAAATGAAGAAATCATTTCAAAACTATTATTTTTTTTTCAAGCAATAACTATGATGCTATGTACAGCCATTACATTCCCGCAATGTTAGATACTTCTGCTCAAGTTACTGTCTCTAAAGGAGTACTACCACTGAATTCAAAGGGACCACATGAAAGTTAAGTTACATGCACAAATATTTGCGGGAATCAAAGCTTTAACATGCCCTGCAAGGCATTAGTCTACATCAAGAACTACTGAAATACTGAACTTGTTCATGGACTTTTGAAAATAGAAAGCATTATCAGTTAATTGCTGATGCGAGGCCAGTGCGTCTGGACTCTGCAAGAAACTGTATTTTTTCCAGACAACAGCTACAATATAGTTTTCAACAAATCTCATTCAATTTATTAAAAAAACCACACCAAAGCTTAGGGAAGGCCATAGAATAAGGCCTCTTTTCTCATGTCAGGCTGCAGTAATTTATGCAGTCCTT
This sequence comes from Phoebastria nigripes, assembly GCA_035582835.1. Lineage (NCBI taxonomy): Eukaryota > Metazoa > Chordata > Aves > Procellariiformes > Diomedeidae > Phoebastria > Phoebastria nigripes. The sequence goes on along the minus strand of JAYKAV010000784.1, from coordinate 7,404 downwards.
TTGGAATTAACAAAAAGGGCTTAAATCAAGACGGTAACACCCTACCAATACTTTACATGGGTCACCACACCATGAAAAAGTATATATTTTACATTGAATGAAATCTTGAAGAGCCCAATTTCTCACTGAAATGCTCAATGAAATCTTAAAACAAAGGCACTCATACACCAACTGGGGCAAGCAGGACCTAACACCCCCTCGGCTGCTCCTCAGTTCTGGGCCCGGCCAACGGGCACACCACGGCCACCAGAGCGCCTGGGGTTGATCCCCGGTTCCCTTACGTGAGGCTCTCCAGGGCGTTTCCAGGTCCAGGCCCTGGCCCCAGACTCCTCCCGAGGGCTGAGGTGAGCCCCGGACCGTTACTGGCCTGCCGCCCGGCAGCCGGCAGTAGTTGTAACGGCTGCTGGGGCTCCGGGGGATGCCACAACGCGGCTCGGCGGCTCGCATTACCCGCTTACGGACCGCGTCTGGCCCGCCTCCAACCAGCAGTGCCGGCCCGGCCCGGTCCCCTCAGGAGAAGGCCTGGGCAGGGCAAGGCGAAACTCACCACGGCCCCAGCGCCGCACCCAATAGGGACCTGCCTTACTGTTGCCATGCGAACGGCGGCGCCTCTACCCAATCAGGCGCGAAGGCCGTTGTTACTACGGCAACAGCGTCCCGGCAACAGGGAGACCTCGAAGCGGCGCGGAACGGTGCCGGTACCGGCAGGCCCCGCGCTCCCGCCCTGGGCCGCAGGTAACGACCCGGGGCTGGGGAGCCCGGAGCCTACCGCAGCTCAGTGCAGGGACGTAGCCGGGAGCAACGGGGTCGGGCCGGGGCGCGACGGTTGCGTTGCACCGCCGCAACGCCGAGCGGGGCCTGGCACAGCGGCAGGAAGGCCCCGTGTCGGGGCTCTGTTCGTGAGGGCGGCCGGTCCCCGGTGGGGCACCTGCCTCCCTACGTGAAGGAGGGCTTTAATCACTTTAATTTTCTGTCGTCTAATGATAATTGCAGCCCGAACCAAGGCAGAAGCGCTGCGTGGTTTGCTTGCACCGGACTGCTCTGGAGGTTGGGGTCAGGGACTCTGCTGGCACAGGGGCTCGTTGCAAGGGTGGAGGGAAAGGTGCATCTGAGCTTCGTGCTCTGTCAGGGTGAGGGCTGCAGGTTTGGACTGAAGAAAAGACAGTGTGGCTGTTGAAATCCTCCGCTGTTACATCCAAGGGGAGTAAAAAAAGAAAAGAAATTATCTTAGGAGGGAGGCCATCCCTAAGTGCCCATGATGAAGAAGAATCTGGTTTACATGTGGTTTATTCCACAGTTCTGTTTGCCAGGAGTTCTTTCAGCTTTTCTCTGAAGTACCTGAAACAGAGAGGCTTTATAGTTCAGGACCTTTATGGGCCAGTAGTCTATCACTGTAGCCCAACTTAGAGCATGTCCTGATAATCAGAATGACCTGCTCCACACTGAGGAAGTACAGGGCAGTATAGGAGGCAGCCTGTGTGCTATTGAACTTCCTTATTTGATGTGTTGTAGGTTGGCTTTAACTTTGGGGGAATTTCTGCCTTTGGGACACAAAATTACACAGTCCCTGAGCTCATAATGTATAAAATTCTCTTTGCAAAATAAAATGCATATACTGTAGGTTATCTCAGTCTTTTGCATTACTCATCAGAATCGAATCTTGGAATGGAAATTTCTATATTTGCTGAAAAGCCATCATCTGCTGTAGCAAGAAGATTAGAGTGGTGCCAGGTCCCTGCCTGATCAGTTGGAGGTATGTTTCCAGCTGTACCACCTTGTTTGATAAACACAGGAACAAGTGAACATGCTCAGCCACTTGAATAACATTAGACCTTTTAAGGGGCAGGGCCCTTGGAGGTGGTTCGTCCGCGTGAAAGACACACGTGCTGGAATCCAGAAAGCTCTGCCTTAGTGTGCCACACAGGGACAGCTTACATGCAGGAGAGGATATGGTATCTAAGTGATTGTTCGTTCTTTCTAGAGAGAGCTTTCATGTTTATTTGCTACTGTTTTGCATTTCCCATAAAGCAAGTGCTACTACTGTTTTCCCTGGATTGTATGAAGTGAGGAGAAAACTTCTTTGGTCATCCTCTGAGTAGGGCAAAATCTGGCTCTAAGTAGTTGATATGTCTAGAATCAGCCTTTCCCCCTCAAGCCATGGAAAGAGAATAGGGAGAAGTAGCAGACAGAGAATATATTAATTAAAGATTTCATAATTGGAGTTAGGGATGTAAGAAAAGGAAGACAATGAGAAGACACCATCTTTACAGTGGATAGCCTGTGATTTGCACACCAGAATTTTTCCTATGACTAACAAACACTGGCGAAGATGCTGCATGCCTCAGAGACAGGGAGCTCCAGGAAGAGTTGTGAGGTAGGAGGTAACAGTGACTGCCCAGGAAACCCCTGCTTCACCCACCATGTGGATTTCAGGGTGACTTGCCCTGTGTATCGGGTGTAGGTGTCAAGGTATTGGTAGTGGGGAGCTGCAGGGACAGCCTCTGTGAGAAGAGGGCAGGGGCTGCCCATGCCAGACACAGCTGCTTCCAGCCAGCTCCAGCGGACCCACTGCAGGGCACAGGTGAGCCCCTCAGCTGTGGTGCATCTGTCAAAGCACATTTAAGAAAGGGTAAAAATACAGCACAGCTGTGTGAGAGAGAGGAGTGAGGGGAAAGAAAGAAGTGTGAGAAACTGTCCTGTAGATACTGAAGTCTGAGAAAAAGGAGAGGAGGAGGAGGTGCTCCAGGTGCTGGAGCAGAGTTTCCCCTGCAGCCCCTGGAGGAGATCACCGTGAAGCAGGTATTCCCTTGCAGTGCACGGAGCGGACCATGGTGGAGCAGGTATCAATGCTGCAGCCCACAGAGGACCCCACATCAGAGCAGGTGGGCATGCCCTGAAGGAAGCTGTAGTCTGTGGAGAGACCATGCTGGAGCAGTTCATGAAGGACTTTGGCTGTGGGAAGGACCCACACTGAAGCAGGGGAAAAGCGTGAGGAGGAAGGAGTGCAGAGAGGAACTGTTATGGACTGACTGCAACCCCTGTTCCCCATCCCCCTGCAACGCTTGGGGGGAGGAAGTAGAAGAGTTGGGAATGAAGGAGTGAAGTTGAGCCTGGGAAGAAGGGGAGGATGGGGGGAAGGTGTTTTAGGTTCTTTGTTTCTCACCATCCTATTCTATTTTTAATTGGCAATAAATTAAATTAATTTTCCCCAGATCGAGTCTGTTTTGCCTGTGATGGTAACTGATGAGTGATTTCCCTGTCTTTATCTCAACCCACGAGCTTTTCCATCTTATTTTCTCCCCCTGTCCTGTTGAGGAGAGGGAGTGAGAGAGCAGCTGCGTGGGCATTTGGCAGCCAGCCCAGGTCAACCCACCACACTGTGGAAGCCTCTGATAGACCATTTCAGATCACACAGGAGCTTATATTCTGATGTGGCTCTGCTGCCAGTTGTTTGCTATGACCCCATCATGAGAACAACAAATTGTGTTAGAGCCACAAACTGTTCACCCTTAATCTGCATGGGGGATTTCATAGCCTTAATTGTTCTCTGACAATTGCAGAGACCGGCACTCTTTCAGGGGGAATAAAAAGAAATAAAGGACAAGGTTATAGCGATCCTTTTACTTTAGGTTACATAAAATAAAATGTGTTAGGCTTTAAAAAAAGAAAAAGAACTAAGAGAAAACAAAGGTGAGACTTGCTATCTGTCTTGCCAAGCACAATGCAAAATAGTGAAGCTTTCAGAAACAGATAGAAAAAGCATTCTATTCTAAAGCTTCATCTATCCTTCAAGAAAAGAAAAGGACGTGGTCCCATGGTTCTGACTGAAACACTGTAACAGATCCTCATTATTCTGTATGTTAGAAACTGCCTTCTACATTTCTATCTAAACTGGCCAGAAACATGGTTATACCATTTGCAAGATCCATCCATCTTGTAATTATAGTGAAACATGCCTCAGATGTAGGAACTTGGTATGTAGACACTTGGGAGACTCTTATCAATTAAATTATTGAAATGAGAAGAAAAGAGGGCCAAATCCCTTAGTGGCTTTAAATGCTGTAATTCTTCTGAAGATAGGAAAGCAACTAGAGCTATTCTGGTTTATGGTAACTGAGATCTTGCCCTCGTACTATTGGAAACGTACTTTAAAATATAAGCAATGGATCTGATTTATGACCTTTTATGCACCACTGTGAATTCCAAATAACATATAAATCAGGAGCTATTCAGTGCAGGTAAGTTATTCTTGATTCATGCACTGATATTTTGCAGGTGTAAAGGCAGTGTAAGTGAGAAGAGAATATAGGCTCAGTACCTGATGAAACTTTAAATTTGATTGCTCTGTATCAGTAATTTTTGACTTTCAGTACATGGACTTCTTATGGACCATGCACTATTTCTGAAGGGTTTGTGAAAGATAGCTAAGAAAGGCAAGCTGACTGTTAGTAGAGCAGATGGATGTTATTTCCACCAGAAAATGTCTAGGGGTCTAGAAAAATATCAGTTGCGTTAGGTTTTTACAAGAGTAGTTGTCCTGGTTTCGTCGGGGATAGAGTTAATTTTCTGCCTAGTAGCTGGTGTAGTGCTGTGTTTTGGATTTAGGATGAGAGTAATGTTGATAACACACTGATGTTTTAGTTGTTGCTAAGTAGTGCTTACACTAGCCAAGGACTTTTCAGCTTCCCATGCTCTGCCAGGTGCACAAGAAGCTGGGAGGGAGCATAGCCAGGACAGCTGACCCAAAGTGGCCAATGGGGTATTCCATACCGTATGACATCATGCTGAGTATATAAACTGGGGGGAGCTGGCTGGGGGGCAGCAATCACTGCTCAGGGACTGGCTGTGCATTGGTCAGTGGGTGGTGAGCAATTGCATTGTGTATCACTTGATTGTATRTTCTAGTAGTAGTATTTTTACTACTACTACTATTCTACTTTATTTCAATTATTAAACTGTCTTTTTCTCAACCCACGAGTTTTCTCACTTTTACTCTTCCGATTTTCTCCTCCATCCCACCGGGGAGGGAGGGGAGGGAGTGAGTGGCTGTGTGGAGTTTAGTTGCTGGCTAGGGTTAAATCACAACAGTCCTTTTTGGCACCCAACGTGACACTTGAAGGGTTCAAGATAATAACAGATTAACCAGAGCGTATTAAAGAATTTATATCTGTTAACAGTTGCCGGTCACAATATTGATTCATCTATTCTCGATATTAGTTTATCTCATCTGCATCATGCTCTTGTTTTTGCTGTACATGTTAAAGATTGGTGTTGGTTTTTGCAGTCTGCTGTGTTCTGCAGTGATTAGTGATGTTTTGCCTGGGAGATTTGTTATTAAAACACTGGCATTGGGCATTATCTGGTATTTGGGTTTTGTGCTGAAGCCATTACTGTACTTGGGGTACTACCTCATGGAGACAATTAGCAATTATACCTCTTCCTCTGAGAGGTTTTTTATGGAGGTATTACACAATGGCACCTTCGCTACCTTCTTCTATGATGTTTCCTCCTTCGTTACAATAACTTTTCAGTATCTTGAACATCCTTGGGTAGTTAAGGTACTTCTATTGGTGTTTCTTGGGAATATTGTTTTGGTTTTGTCGGTAAGGTTAATAAGCAATTTAAGAATATCACCCAGAGGCCTGCCCCAAGGCTGGATAGTTATGAGTGGCGGGGTGTGTGGGGTAGCATGGGCAAATACCTAGGACAGTGGGCACCTCCAGTGTTTTGAAACTTAACCCCTGAACAAGTGCAGAATCCTGAAAAATTAGTATAATATTTGGCAAAATGTATGCTGTCACCCTGGCAATTTTAGGGAGACACAAATCACTGCAACATGCTGGGGCCTGGCCCATGCCTCCTGATCCTTGTTCAACACTATTCAGAATCCTCAAGGGGAAGAGGTCTCTGGATCTGACGACAAAACGACAGGCACTGCTGCTACTCCAACCCCAGCGGCAGGCACTGCTGCTATTCCAACCCCAGCGACAGAGAACCAACCCACGCTGGTATCAGTTGCCCCTATACACAAGAAGAAATACACAAGAAAATCAGCTCGTTTAGTAAGGGATGAAGATGAACGAGGGCCATCACGAGAACAGGAGGAGGAAGGGGCATAAATGAGATGGTAACCATCCAATCCCTATCCCTGAAAGAGCTGTGAGATATGCAAAAAGATTTCAGTCATTGTCCAGATGAGCATGTTGTCACCTGGCTGCTCCRATGGTGGGATAACAGGGCCAGTAGCCTGGAATTAGAGGGTAGGGAATCCAAGCAGCTGGGCTTCCTCTCTAGGAAAGGGGGCATTGACAAAGCAATTGGAAAAGGGGCACAAGCCCTCAGCCTCTGGAGGTGACTCCTGTCAGGTGTGAAGGAAAGGTATCCCTTCAAGGAGGATTTACATGTCACCCAGACAAGTGGACCACCATGGAGAGAGGTATCCAGTACCTGAGGGAATTAGCCATGCTGGAAGTGATTTATGATGRCCTGGACAATGAGCAATTACCCAACGATCCAGATGAAGTCAGGTGCACACAACCCATGTGGCGGAAGTTTGTACGGAGTGCACCATCGTCTCATGCAAGCTCATTGGCAGTAATGACCTGGAACGATGGAGAGGGACAAACGGTGGATGAATTGGCTGGCCAACTCTGGCAATATGAAGAAAGTCTCTCTTCCTCCCTACGGGCCTGCATCTCAGCTGTGGAAAAACTGTCCGAAAAACTGTCCTGGGAGTTCCAGCAACTCAAAGAGGATATGTCCTACTCCCCACCTGTATGGACCAGTATCTCAGCCATTAGGAGTAAGCGTTCCTCTGCTCATGAGAGAGGATATAGCGGCTACACACCCCGGGGCACCCTGTGGTTTTACCTGCATGACCATGGAGAGGACATGAGGAAGTGGGATGGAAAATCTACCTCGACCCTAGAGGCATGGGTATGTGAGTTGCAAGGAAAAACAATCACAAAAGGGGGTTCGTCCAGGAAAACYGCTGCTCCAGTTTCCAGTGAGCAGTTCCCCAGACACARTAGAAGGGCTGATTCCACTTCTGATCTTAATAAAGGGGCTCCTGATTTGTACTTAGAAGAAGCGGGTAGTGAATACTGTGACCAGGACTAGAGGGGCCCTGCCAGCCAGGTGGAGGAAAGGGACAACCAGGTTTACTGGACTGTGTGGATTCGGTGGCCTGGCACATCAGACHCACAGGAGTGTAAGGCTCTCGTAGACGCCGGTGCACAGTGTACCCTACTGCCATCAAGCTATAAAGGGGCAGAACCCATCTGTATTTCTGGAGTGACGGGGAATCCCAAGAGATAACTGTATTGGAGGCCAAAGTGAGCCTAACCGGGAAGGAGTGGCAAAAGCACCCCATTGTGACTGGCCCAGAGGCTCCGTGCATCCTTG
>JAYKAV010000783.1:28916-40252 GCA_035582835.1 Phoebastria nigripes | reverse complement strand
TGAGGAACTGGAGGAGGAAATTGAGGCAGAGCGAACCTCTCGGGCAAAAGCAGAGAAGCATCGGGCTGACCTCTCCAGGGAGCTAGAGGAGATCAGTGAGCGCCTGGAGGAAGCAGGAGGGGCTACTRCAGCTCAGATYGAKATGAACAAGAAGCGTGAGGCAGAATTTCAGAAGATGCGTCGCGACCTCAAAGAGGCCACGCTGCAGCACGAAGCCACGGCTGCCGCCCTGCGGAAGAAGCATGCGGACAGCACGGCTGAGCTTGGGGAGCAGATCGACAACCTGCARCGAGTGAAGCAGAAGTTGGAGAAGGAGAAGAGTGAGCTGAAGATGGAGATTGATGACTTGGCCAGTAACATGGAGTCTGTCTCCAAAGCCAAGGTATGGAAAATATGCTGAAAACAACTTGAAGATAAAAAATGTTGAAACACATATTTTTAAAATACGGTCAGGTTACAATATAACTCTCTGTCTCTATATGGAACTGTATTTCTAACCTTCTAACACCAATGAGCAGTATATAGCTTGCATGTCTATTCACATTTTTCTGGTGAGAATCGTGCTGTTCAGAATAAGGAGGAGTCCAGATACTAATGTTCTTTCATTCTCTGTGATCTCCATAGGCAAATCTGGAGAAGATGTGCCGCACACTGGAAGACCAGCTGAGTGAGATTAAGACAAAGGAAGAAGAGCATCAGCGCATGATCAATGACCTCAGTGCTCAAAGAGCTCGTCTGCAGACAGAATCAGGTGAGAGAGCCTCCTCTGTGCTGTGGAATGGGAGAGCATCCTAAAAGAGTTTGTTTGGGTCACGAATGACAATGAATATATTTCCTTTCTGTGTGCTTTCCCAGGTGAATATTCACGCCAGGTGGAGGAGAAAGATGCTCTGATTTCTCAGCTGTCAAGAGGCAAGCAGGCTTTCACCCAACAGATTGAGGAACTCAAGAGGCACCTAGAGGAAGAGATAAAGGTGATGAATTTTCCTACAGCTGGCCATTGAAAACACTCTTAACTTCACACTGCCTCGTGGGACAGGGTCTGCTTAGCACAAGCCATACTGGGAGAAGATTTTCATTTCTGTGGGGAGTGCGATTAGTGGATTTTGTCCTCCAGGCTTATCTCTGTCCTTCATTGCAAACACCTACACCCTCCCAGTGGTCACATTCGTGGTGTTAAATTAATTCATTTGAAGAGCGTTCCCAGGATATTACCATTCCTTGTCCCAATCCCACTCTCTACCCAGGCCAAGAATGCGCTGGCCCATGCCTTGCAGTCAGCACGCCATGACTGTGACTTGCTCCRGGAACAATATGAGGAAGAGCAGGAAGCCAAGGGGGAGCTGCAGCGTGCCTTGTCCAAGGCCAACAGTGAAGTGGCCCAGTGGAGAACCAAATATGAGACTGATGCTATTCAGCGCACGGAGGAGTTGGAGGAGGCCAAGTATGTGGGGAAGGTGGGGAAGACAAAAAAGGGGTAGTCCAACAAGGGAAATTTGAAGACACAACTGCTATATTGTCATAAAAAGYTAAAGCTGTGCTTTGGGGCAGGGTAAGGACTGAGGTAAARTATATCCTCCAAAGAGTGTGGTTTAGGAAATGTAGAGGAAAAGATGCCCCTGACACAGAGAATAGTACAGAAAACCTGTGGACGGTAGACACAGAAGGCACACTGGTTGTTCAAGCCTGGGAATCAGAACTGGGAAAACAATGACTGGCTGGGAAAGGACTTGCACTGTCTGTGCATAGGATACATACTCAATGGAGTGGTAAAACGTCCTGTTGTGAAAAGTCCATCAGCCACACACCACAGACTCCCCTTTGCTCTCAAACCATGAGCTGTGCTTATCTCCTCCCAGGAAGAAGCTGGCACAGCGCCTGCAGGATGCAGAGGAACACGTYGAAGCTGTGAATGCCAAATGTGCCTCCCTGGAAAAGACAAAGCAGAGGCTGCAGAATGAAGTGGAGGACCTGATGATTGACGTGGAGCGATCAAATGCTGCCTGCACAGCTCTGGATAAGAAGCAGAGGAACTTTGACAAGGTCTCTTGGGCTCCAGCCTTGGGGTTCCTGGGCAGGGCATCCCCTCCCGATTGCCACACCCATACTCACGCCCCTGTTTCTTTTCAGATCCTGGCAGAATGGAAGCAGAAGTATGAGGAAACGCAGGCTGAGCTGGAAGCCTCCCAGAAGGAGTCTCGCTCTCTCAGCACGGAGCTCTTTAAGATGAAGAATGCCTATGAGGAGYCCTTGGACCACCTGGAAACRCTGAAGYGTGAGAACAAGAACTTGCAGCGTAAGTCCCTGGCYCTCTGCTCCTGGCAGGGCTTTCTCACCAGCTTGTCTATCTGACACACTAAACAGGTCTGGGCCTGCAGTGATAAAAAGATGCCTGTCACCTTGGTGTGGCAGGGCCTTTCCCCATTCAGCCTGACCATGCTACTTTTCACCCTTCCTTGCAGAGGAGATTTCCGACCTCACGGAGCAGATTGCCGAGGGAGGAAAGGCAATTCATGAGCTGGAGAAARTCAAGAAGCAGATTGAGCAGGAGAAATCTGAAATCCAGGCTGCTCTGGAGGAAGCTGAGGTACATGCCCATAATCACTGGTGTCTGCACTAAAAATATGAGCAATGGGGAAATATGGCTAAAAAATGCTTGGTCCCCCTCCATTCTGGCTGGGGAGCGCAGCCAGCTGAGATTTCCTGAAATATTCTGTAATCACCTAGAAAGCAAGCAGTAGCTTTATCAACGTTACAAATGTTTGTGTCCACTTGTCCAGGCCTCCCTAGAACATGAAGAGGGGAAGATCCTGCGCCTCCAGCTTGAGCTCAACCAGGTGAAGTCTGAGATTGACAGGAAGATAGCAGAGAAGGATGAGGAGATCGACCAGATGAAGAGAAACCACCTCCGAGTCGTGGAGTCCWTRCAGAGCASCCTGGACGCTGAGATCAGGAGCAGGAATGAAGCCCTGCGGCTGAAGAAGAAGATGGAGGGAGACCTGAATGAAATGGAGATCCAGCTGAGCCATRCCAACCGCGTGGCTGCAGAGGCACAAAAGAACCTGAGAAACACACAGGCAGTGCTCAAGGTATGTTAAGTTAAGGATGTGCACGTTGGTGTCTAGCTTGTCTAATATCATAGAATCATTGAATCATAGAATGGTTTGGGTTGAAAGGGACATTCAAAGATCATCTAGTCCAGGCCCATGGGCAAGGACATCTTTTACTACATCAGACTGCTCAAAACCCTGTCCAACCTGACCTTGAACACTTCCAATGATGGGGCATCCACAATGTCCTGTCACTGGACACCAGGGAGAAGAGACCAGCACCTCCCTTTCACTTCCYCTCCTCAGGAAGCTGTAGAGAGCAATGAGGTTGCCCCTCAGCATCCTTCTCTCCAAACTAGACAAACCCCGTGTCCTCAGCCACTCCTCAGAGGACATGCCTTCCAGCCCTTTCACCAGCTTTTATTGCCCTCCTCTAGATGTATTCAAGGACCTTAACATCCTTCTTAAATTGTGGGGCCCAGAACTGCACGCAATACTCAAGGTGAGGCCACACCAAAGCTTAATACAGCAGGAATTCATCTCCAGCTGTGCCTTAGCTTTCCCAATCCTATCCCTACACATCCGGGCAGCATCCCTATATTCTTCCCAGGATACACGTCTTTGGTTCCACTGCATATGCATTTCCTTCATACACTTCAGTTTGACCAGGAGGTCCTTACTCAGCCATGGTGTTCTCCTGCCTTCCTTGCCTGATTGCTCACACATGGGAATTGAGAGCTATTGCATTCTAAGAATAATGTTCTTAAAGAGCTGCCAACTTTTTTCTGCTCCTTTATCCCTGAGGGCAGTTTCCCAGGGGGTCCCACCCAGTAATTCCTTAACAACTGAAAGCTTGCTCTCCTAAAATTCAGGGTCTTGACCTTACTCTTCATCTGGCCCATATCCCTCAAGATTGTATATACCACTAGGGCATGATCACTGCAGCCCAGGCTGCTGCCAATCTTGACATCTCTAATTAGTTCATCTGTGTTGGTAAGCAACATATCCAATAATGCTTCTCCTCTGGTTGGGCTGTCTATCACCTGGATGAAGATATTATCCTTGATTCACCCCAGCAGTCTCCTGGACTGCTTACAGCTTGCTGTGCTGCTTTTCCAGCAGATGTCAGGGTGATTGAAGTCCCCCAGCAGGATCAGACCCTGCAAGCCTGATGCTTCCCCTAGTTGAAGTAATAACACTTCGTCAACAGGCTCCCCTTGATCAGGTGCCCTCTAATAAACACCAGCCACAAGGTTTCCTTTGTTGGCTTGGCCTCTAATTTTAACTCATAAGCTCTCAACCTGGCTCATCACCATGTTTCAAAGACAGCTCTGTGCAATCAATCCATTTTTTACATAGAGGGCAACCTGCCAGCCTCTCCTACCTTGCCTGTCCCTTCTGAAAAGTTTATAGCCACTGATTGCAGCACTCCAGTCRTGTGATTCATCCCATCAAGTTTCAGTGACAGCAATTAGATGATAGTTTTCTAGCTGCACAGTGGCTTCCAACTCCTGTTCATTACTCATGCTACATGCATTGGTATAGAGACACTTCATTTGGGCTATCGACCATATCACCTTTTTAGAGGAACAAACCCTATTTCCTTTGGAGCATTTCACAGATGTTTCCCTGTTGCTTCCTAATACATCAGCAGCCCCTCACTCTTCCCTGTTCCTCAAAAATCCATTCCCTTCCCCTGCTAAGTCCAGTTTAAAGCTCTGGCCAGCTTGCTGGCGAAGACCCTCTTGCCCCACTTGGTCAGGTGAATCCCATCAGCTCCCAAAAGACTGAGCTTCTCAAAGGTAGATCCATGATCATATAGCAGCCAAAACCTTAAATATGGCACCAGCTAGACAGCCAGGCATTCACCTGTTCAATTTTTCTCCTCCTTCCTGAATGCTTCCTCTGACTGGGAGGATAGAAGAGAATACCACCTGTGCTCCAGATCCTTTTAACATTGCTCCGAGGGACATATAGTCTCTTTTAATGGTTATAAATTGCCTTGTTGCAATATCATTAAAGCCTACAAGGAATAGTAGGAGCAGATGATAATCTGAAAGGTTCACCAGGCTTGGAAGCCTCTCAGTGACATCACAAATGCAAGCTCCTTTTAGGTAGCAAACTTCTCTAGAGAAATTGTCTGGATGGTAAATGGGTATTTTGGTGCCTCTCAGTGATGAATCTCCAATTATTAATACCTTATGTGCTTTTCTGGTGGCACTGGTTCTAATACAAGTGGGTGGTTGGAACTTCACATGGTTGACTTTTCCTGGATCCTGTCAGTTACTCATGCTCTTCATTTTTCAAACCCAGAGCATCGTGTCTGTTATGTAGGGGCACTTCAGAGGATGGGGGAAGGTTCTTTCTTCTGCCACAAGCAGGGACAAAGGTCCAGTTTCCTTCATCTTGGAAGTTACTTGTGTCAGTCAGCTGGAGTTTGAATTCAGGCTTACCTTCCCCTTGCACAGCCTTAAATTTAGGCAGGGCTGTCACTCAGCCTGGGACAGCGCGCAATACCATGTATCGATCTCCTGCTCACATTCTTAGATACTGTGCATATACTGACATAATACTCWGCATATAAATATATATTATATCTATAAATATATATATATAATACTGACATAATAATTACTAGACCAGTGGTAATTGCCATTGTGCAACAGTGCTGTGCTGCCTTATAATTTCTCTTTCCACTCTTAAAGGATACCCAGATACACTTGGACGATGCTCTCAGGACACAGGAGGACCTGAAGGAGCAGGTGGCCATGGTGGAGCGCAGAGCAAACCTCTTGCAGGCTGAAATTGAGGAGCTACGGGCAGCCCTGGAGCAGACAGAGCGGTCAAGGAAAGTGGCTGAGCAGGAACTGATGGATGCAAGTGAGAGAGTTCAGCTCCTCCACACTCAGGTTAGATTCATGACATTCAAAATCTCAACAGCCTTTTTTTTTTTCCCTTTCCAGATTTTTCATCTGTGTAAATTCTTAAATTATATCTTGTAATAAAAAGCTTAACCTGAAGCAGAATTATTACCTTTGTACAAAGAATTGGATTATAGCTAAATGAGTAGGATTGCATTAACAGGACTCAGAAATGCTTCTTAAAATCTTAAGAACTCTCTCTTATCTAGCTGTGTATCACCTGACAAGATGCATCATTTGAACGAGGATGCTAATATTAGATATATAGATGATAACTTTAAATTTAAACAGTAAATTTCTACAATACATGTTCTGTTTTGGAACTAACTGGACAATATTTTTTGTTTTTCAACAGAACACCAGCTTGATCAACACCAAGAAGAAGCTGGAAACAGACATTGCCCAAATTCAGGGTGAAATGGAGGATACAATCCAGGAAGCCCGCAATGCTGAAGACAAGGCCAAGAAGGCCATCACAGATGTGAGTCAGGGACCCCTTTCACTGCTTAAGAAAAGTGCCTTCTTCCCAAACTGTCTCCAGCCCCAAAATGGCTTTGACCTTTTGCTCTCATCAGGCAGCCATGATGGCAGAAGAGCTGAAGAAGGAGCAGGACACCAGCGCCCACCTGGAGAGGATGAAGAAGAACCTGGACCAGACGGTGAAGGACTTGCAGCACCGTCTGGATGAGGCTGAGCAGTTGGCACTGAAGGGAGGCAAGAAGCAAATCCAGAAGCTGGAGGCCAGAGTGCGTAGGGCTGGTATTTGTACATGAGTGAGCACGTCYCTTGGAGAGATACCAGGGAAGCTCCAAAGATGGCTTCTCATTGCAGGTGCGGGAGCTGGAAGGGGAGGTTGATGCTGAGCAGAAGCGCAGCGCTGAAGCCGTGAAGGGTGTGCGCAAGTACGAGAGGAGGGTGAAGGAGCTGACCTACCAGGTAAGGCAGGAGGCCTCCTGGGGCTGACAGAGTTTTCTCACAGCAAGTCAAATTTTGCACACACCATCCCCAAGGGGAATTGTTAACCTCACGTGRTGGGAAACCAGTAATTCATTCTCTTTCCTGCTTACCAACCACTCTAGTCTGAGGAAGACCGTAAGAATATTCTGAGGCTGCAGGATCTGGTGGACAAGCTGCAAATGAAGGTGAAATCCTACAAGAGACAAGCTGAGGAGGCTGTAAGTATTGCTTGGAGAACGGGCAAGAGCCACCTTCCATCAGGGCAGCGTGCTCATTGAGATGAGCATGAATACCAGGAATGGAGCATGAAAGAGACTCCCAAGACACAACAGTCTTGGCCACGTCRTTTTACTACCGTGTCACGAGGYCTTGCTGAGTTCTGGGCACCCTGCAGCAGTTGGGGATGAACTGAGGGAAGTTCTGCAGCCTGTTTTACACAGGAGGTCAGACTAAACAAACCCAGGGGCCACATCCRCTGACTGAAGTTAACTGAAGTTCCTGAATCTCTGCTGCTGATCAACAGCAGAAGGCTTCAGGGTCTTTCTCTGCCTGATAAATCACAGTGATAGCTGGGCAGCAAGTAGTGGGAGAAGTAGTACACAAATGACAAATCCAAGTGACGATATAGCTCCTCAAGYRTGACACAGTACYGGTGAAGKTTKYCACAGTGGGGTCCTGAATAAGGGAGGATGAGGAGGTCTGTGTGAGGCTTATGATGTGTAAGCAGTGGTGCATGGGGGATGGAAGTTTGTGCCTTCCCCCAGGGAAGAGCCGCAGCCCCACAAGGCCGAGGCCCAGGAGGAGTGAAACCCCTGCCCTGGACTCCTCACCACTGACTCCCTCTCCCCGCACAGGAGGAGCTGTCCAATGTCAATCTCTCCAAGTTCCGCAAGATCCAGCACGAGTTGGAGGAAGCCGAAGAACGGGCTGACATTGCAGAGTCGCAGGTCAACAAGCTCCGAGTGAAAAGCCGTGAGTTTCATGGCAAGAAGATAGAAGAGGAAGAGTGAGGATGTYATGAGGCAGCAAAGTGACCTGAGGGCTGCACAAAATGTGAACCTCTTGGTCACTTTCTTCTGTAATTAGTCTTTGTAACCATTTCAATGTCTAGAGAATAAAGACTGTAGATTCCTTTGCATACACAGCAGAAGCAGTGCTTTTGGTTGTTACAATTCAATTCTGCAGTTACATAAGTTTGGGGCATTTTCAAGTAAAACATTTTATTTCACTTTAACCCTTGGATAGCAGTAGAGCTTTAATTATCCCACCTCCAGTATTTCTGCACTGTGTCCTATTACATTACTGGGTAGGCAATAACACTCAATTAATTTCCATACTGGCAAGAGGAGAGGATCAGGACAAAGGCAGGACAAGTACCTTGTCTGTCCTGGCACAGCAAAAATGTTTCTGCCTTGGGGAGTCCTCTTTCTAAATGGGTGCAATACCCAGAGGCTCTATTTGCTGGTCCCATTCTCACTTTGGCAAGTTGGATTTAAAGGCAAGTTGCCCCATTAAAAAAAATCTGGAGCCCCAAAGGCATCTGGATGGCTCTGAGTCCTCATGGAGGAACTTATGCAAGGACTGAGGTACTACCTCCTTTGAACAAGGCAGGTGAAGGTGAAGGCCACGAACTCTAGAGAGTGGCTTTTTATTGAGTAAGATTAAAGATCAGGCAGAGCTTTTTTTATGGAAGAAGTTATCAACAATCGGTTCTAAAGCAAAAAAAATAACGTATTTGGATAAGAAGACATTGCAGTTCCTTACTTTCTCTGTTAGACAGAATAGCCAATATTAAGACAGAATGTCCCTGTTGTAAATGAAATGGAGATTGATGAACAGATCGGTAGAAGTAAATGTGAACAAGAGGACTCACTATGTGATAAACCTCAGCCAATGTAATATGTTGAGCCACCAGAACAAGCTAGGAACTGCAGCAGTACTGTATAGTGTTTTCTGGTACTGAAATATTAATATAAGACTATAATAAGCATTTGTGCCAAGGAATAATGTGGAGTTATGCATAAATACAAAAAGCTAAAGGAACTAGTTTTGATCATGTAAGATAAGACTTCAAGTGGGAATAATTCTGGGAACATTACAGCTTTAAAGAAATCACAAAATCTAGCACTTTATGGAGGAAAAAAACATAGGTGATAATGCCAAACTGTGTCCTACCTGTCTGATTTTTGCAGCAATGGATGAGTTGGAATGTAGATACTAACTGCATCCTGGCTGGACAGAGAAGAAACAAGTTATCCACACAATGTGTGCTGGTCTGAAGTTTTAAACAAATGACAGCCTGTTTCCTGCAAAGCAAGAAGCAGTACTTAAAATACGGAACAGCCATTCTGGCAGCACTGGACCCTGGTGCATTGCGTAGCTGCTAAGGGCAGATTCTACAAGCAGATGTCAGGAATGGTAAAGGAGACTTRGCTCTCGCTCACTACAGGGACACTTATGGCTCCCTCGAGGTTCCTGGCTAGCTCTACACGGCTACATTTCCAGGGAGTACTTCAAGAAGCTGTGAAGTTCCTGGGGAAGGGAGCTGGAGTTGTTGGAGGGGAGGTGGGAAGGAGACAGCAGGAAGAAAGCCTTTTGCGCTGACCACAGCAGTCAGTGTGTTTGCAGCAACAGCATTCAGGATTAGGAGGTCCTCCTTCTCCCAAGCACGCTGAGGTTTACACCCAAGAAATCCTCCCATGTTATAACTAAATATGGAAGTACTTTGCTAGGCAGCAGCTAAATATATTTAAGGAAAAGATGACACCCTGTGTTGACTCTTGTGTCACTGTAAGTGATGCTCTTGAGAGACAGCATCTTTATGTGTGAAGCTGTGAAAGCTGCATCAATGCCAGTGATATCTGGGCACCAAAGAAGGGAAACCACCCCTCGCCTCCCTCCCTTCCCACAGCATGCTCCCAAGAAATAGGTGGGATTCTTTCTTTCCAGGCAAAACCTTTGTTTCCACACCTTGAAAGGAAGCAAAAGGATTTTGTTTGTACTAAAGCACATATTTCTTTAAACAAACAAACAAACAAACGATACCAAACGCAAAAGCTTAATTCCAAAGTCAGTGTATTGCAACTGCGGCTCAGTAAAAGCGTGGAGAAGTATTTCTAGCTCCATGGGTACTTTTTTAAACCTGCTGACTGACTAGCAAATGCCACAACAACTTTGGGGACCATATATTGATGCCTAAAATCCCTGTTCCCCTTGGACAATCTTACAATGACCATCCAAAACGAACAACCTGGCCTGACTGTGGAAGAATCGTGATGCACTTGAAGCACTTGAAAATGTTAGGGCTCTTCTCTCACCTGTAAGAAATTATGGCTTGAGAATTTGTTCCTAAATGCTCAACTGATGACAGGTAATGTTGCAGGTTCCTTAAATGACAACATCTTGGTCCGATTATCTACTTCAAACTGCATGTGTAGGAAACGGAGAGAAGTCCCACACATTGCACTGGGCTGACCTGGCCTTGCCACCGTCCATCCCGGAAAGCATGATCAGAGACTTCTTGGAATCACGAGTGGAATATTAATGGGAGGGGTAAGGAAAACTAATTTCTCCTCACTTTGTGATTTGCTGCCTTAGATGGAAGACAGGAGTCATTTTGCGTTGACACACTATTTCTGGAGTCAGACTGCTTGTGACCTGATAAGTGCTGATGCAAAGGTAACTGATCTTGGGGAAAACATGGGTCCATAATAGGCACAAAGGAACATCTCTAAGAGAACATTTAAAATAGATGCAGCTGATGAGCTCCACTAGAGCTGCTGCCGCATGTGGACTCCGGAGTTCTCTGACCTTAAACAGCTTGGGCATGAAAGAGTGTGGTTTGTCTCCTGAGCACAAAAGCATCAGCCCTATAAGAGGCATTAAGTCATGGAGAAAGTATTTCTGACCTGCAGAAGGAAGTTCCTTACAGAGACTTCTTGCCAACAATGCCAGATTCAGCTTTCAGGTTCTCTAAGTACTTACTGGCCATGTACTCAGGCCACGGAAACATTGCCTTGACCAAAAAGTGCGTTCCTCCCCAATGACAGAAAARGAGAGGAACAGAGAAAGAAAAAGAAAAAGAGAGGGAGAGAGGAAGAGGGAGAAAGAGAAAAGGAGCGGGAAAGAATGAGAGATGGAGAAAGAAAGGAAGATAGAAAGAGTGAAACATAGAGAAAGACAGAGAGAAAAGAGGAAGAGATGAAGAGATTAAGAAAGATTAAGAAAGAAAGATTGAGAGAGGAAGATTGAGAAAGAGACAAAAATGAAAGATGGAAGGAAGGAAGGAAGAAAGGAAGGAAGGAGGGAAGAAAGAAAATGAGAGAGGAAGAAGGAAGAGATGGAAGGAAGGATGGAAGGAAAGAAGGAAGGAAGGAAGGAGGGAAGGAAGGAAGGAAGGAAGGAAGGA
>JAYKAV010000783.1:0-28416 GCA_035582835.1 Phoebastria nigripes | reverse complement strand
GAAGGAAGGAAGGAAGGAAGGAGGGAAGGAGGGAAAAGAGAAAGGAAGAAAGGAAGAGAACAACCAAATTAACATCATCTAGCTGTTGGTACCTGACATTGGATTTCGAGTCTGCTGCTTTTGATTGTCTGTGAGAGCATTTGCTAGTTACAACATCAGCCCTCTTCAAGTAATTGGGTCACGGTGCAGGCAGCTGCTGTTCCTAGGTGCAGAATCGTGGCTTCAGTGGCCAGAGGTGTGATAAGAAGAACACAGGGATGCAGGGAACTCGCTTGGGAACGACTGTAACAGCTGTACCTACACTCCRGAAGGGGGATCCACACTGCTCTTGTGAACCCACTGTCCATCCACCCTTTTCATGCCCATTGCCTTAGTACCTCAATGCCTGTCTCGCTGGGTAAAAGAGTGCCTTGGGAAACAGATCTGTTTTCTGAATCTCTGCTTTGTCCTGGCACTGCAGGTGGGGCAGGCAGGGAGGCCGTGTCTGGTGCCTCCTCATATCCCAAGACCTTGTGAGTGATGGTGCCAAAAGAAATGGCTGAAAACATTGAAGTGAGGTGCACCTTGGGAAAGCAGAGGTACTGGTGGGGACTGGGAGGGCGGGTAGGCTGTGGGATGCTCCTGGGAGAGCTGAGAGGGTAAGGGCACACAGCCCTGCATGAGATACTCTTTTATAAGCAGGTAACTCTTTGAGATACATTTAGTGTGAATGTGACCTTCATGCAAACAACTATGAAGTATATGGTCCTTCTCCTCGCAGCTCCAACCTGCTCACAGCATTGGCATAAGTATATCCTGCAGGGCAACTGCACTATATCCCAGCCAGTAGACCAGAAGTCCTGTGTGAGCTAACAAAGAATTGAAATTCACATTTTAATGAAAGCAAATCCGATCCTGGGCTGCATCTATAAGGGCATTACTAGCAGAGGTAGAGATGTGATTATCCCACTCCACTCAGCACTTGTCAGGCCACACGTGGAGTACTGTGTCCAGTTCTGATCTCCACAATTCAACAAAGACGTGGACAGACTGAAGAGGGTCCAAAAGAGGACAATAAAGATGATCAAAGGACCGCATAACCTGCCCTATGAGTAAAGACTGAAGGAGTTAGGTCTTTTCTCCCTGGAGAAGAGATGGCTCAGGGGAGACCTCATCACAATTTTCCAGTGCTTAAAGGGTGCTACAAAGAGTGTCTCTCCTCACAAGGAGCCACATGGAGAGGACAAGGGGTTACAGGTGCAAGTTGCACGGGAAAAGGTTTCATCTTGATGTAAGAAAGAAGTTCTTACAGTGAGAACAATCATTCACTGGAACAACCTCCCCAGGCAAATGGGTGGAGTCCCCATCACTGGAGGTTTCAACGATATGACTGGACAGGATGCTAGATAATCTAATCTAGGCTCCCTTTCCCATGAAATGCTGGGCCAGATGATCTTTTGATCTTTTGACCTTTCCAACCTGGGTTGTTCTACAATTCTATGATTTTTGAGATTTTTCATAAAGAAGGTTGTGTCAAAAGAGATGCAATGTCTGTATAACTTTCATTTGTATCCTCAAAAGAGTCAGGCTTGAAAATGAAGCTGATATACTTCCATACAAAGATCTTTAAGTTTCTACTGTAGATGAATCATACCTCATCATCTTTTTTTTCTTCTCTCACTATAAATTGGTTGTTTGCCGTTTCTAATATTGAACTCTGAACACTGATTTCTGTCATTTCTGCTTCACTCTCCAACATCTCAGACATTTCCAGACATCCTCTTCTTCTCATTGACTTCTCAGTCTTTCCACCCTACTTATCTTCTGTGTAACTGGAGCTCCAGCGTGTGGTGGAAAAAGTATCCTCTATATCACCCTCATCTTATTTAAAACACTGCTCAGATGTCATCCTCTCAGGTTTGCTGTGATGGTAGGAGGAGGATAATTAGCTAACTCTGATGCACTTTCAAGAACTGCTTATCCTAAGATCCCAGGACATAGTTTTTACCTTCCTGTCCACTGCTCAGTGAAATGATACCTTCCCCTTAACTGCAGATTATCTGTCACTGCAGCTTTTCAGGAAGCTGCCTGGAATTCACACTGAAAAAGGATGGCATCACCTTTACAAAAACGCAGCTTCAAACATTCCATACCAGGAGAAGTAAGCACTTTGATTTCATGAATTGAAGCAAGATCGCAAGTATACCAAGCACTAAGAATAGAGGGACAGGACTTGGAGAGAGAAAAGCCAGCCATTTGTACAAAAAAACTCCCAACAACTCCCCCCAACCTTCACCAGCAGCACTATCCTGGGCCTTATGCTCTAGCTCCATGGATTTTAGCTTGCATCTCTCATAGCCCATGCAATGAACATCCTGAACTGCTTTTCATCCTAGAGGATTCATTCAAGTTCCTCATTAGTTATGATCATTAGCAACTTTCTTCCAGAGGTCAGTTCATGTTTCCCACTTTTTTTTTTTTTTTTCTGCACCAGCGTGGAATTCTCTATTAGGGATGCCAGAGCAGATGTCTAAAACACGTTTCCTTACCAGGAAACACATCGTACCAGCCACAGTATGGCACACAAACAGCCTGCAAGAAATAAAAGAAGATTCCCTCACTTTAATTTAATCTGGCCTAATTCTTATTGATTTTTATATGCAAAGTATGTCCTTACCATTGCCAYGGTCCAGTACTCAGCTGCATCTTAGCAGAAGGGTAGGGATGAGAAGTTTTGCTGTAGTAGATTAGAGCACTGGCATTTCTTTTTGGCTTGTGCTAACATTCCTGGGAGCTCTCGTTTTACACAGAGGGCAGCAGAAATGTTGCTGTGGCAGAGGCTGGGCATTCCCTGTCAGACAGTTAATTGGGGTCCACAGGGTACACTGATGCCTCCAGCATGCCCTGCTCATACTGAGAGCGTGGCCCACAACAGCACTTGCAAACTGCAAATCCCATGGGTAACTTTTTTGAATAAAATAATCTGGTGTATCAGACAATCCAAAGAAGTACAAAACTCAGTTTAACTGAAATGTTGGTATGTTTGTCTGTGTTATCTGTGAGCTTCTTAATGTAGCTTATTACATAGCAGATATGTCTCTGCACGTCTGAGTGTTTCAGTGTTTGCTACAACATTTCTGATAGCCTCAGTATTTAACCTTGAAAGTGACAAAAACTATCACTGAAGAGTGATCCCATTAACTGCATCATTGGGACTAATCTGTTCCAATGTGAGAAAAAGTGCTAAAAGATGATCGAAATGGTCACATCTCAAGCATCAATATATGTCTATATATTTATATGACTATTATAAGCATTTTATGAGCAGAAGGCCTGCGTGAGAGAATGCATAAGAAACAATAACAATTGAAGTATAAAAAGAGCACTAAAGGAAAACAAGTAGAAAAGCTAAACAATTTGTGTTGGTTTTTACTTCAGAAGGGAGGAAGTTTCCAGAAAGGACATCTATTAATAGAGAAAACTGTGAGGAACCCTGTCAACTTAAAGTCTCCATTGGATACTTCAGGTTGTAGGAGAAAATAATACATTGAACAGTAACACATCTGTTGCAGCAAATTTTATATACCCAGGAATATTTAAAAAAAAACAAAACAAACAGATTGAATTGTTGTAGAAGTGACCTGTTGTTTAAATCATGCTTAGTACCAAGGGAATAAAATGTTGTATATCTGTGATATTAAACTTTTAAAATTTTCCTGATTGTGGGGAAGTAGATCTGTCAGTCTGACATCTGCATAAGACAAATCGGTAGAAACCACAGTAAGAACAGAATTGAAAGTGAAAGCCGTGTCTCACAATACATTTGACTTCAAGAGAATCAACAGGGACATGGATAAGAATGATCTAGTCAATACAGTATGATGAGATTTTGAAAAGTATATGCATGCTCCCACATGACATGGGCAAAAAGTTGTTTTGACTGGAAAGAAATAGTTACCTTGTGAATTAAAAGACAGGACATGAAACATGGAAATAAATGCTTAGCTGAGGTGGGAAGCCACCAGCAGAGTCCCACAGAGATGTGAGTTAGGACCCATGCAGTTCAACATACACATAAATGACCTGGAAAAAAAGGACTTCAAAAAATGACAAAATCATGGTAAGATCTGCTCGTGACACTAAAATTGCATGGAATGTCATGACACAGAATAATTGGATGATTGTCTAACAGGTCAGATGAAATTTAGGCTAGTGGTATTTAACATTTATAAACTAATCATTTCTCTACATCCCAAAAAATTGTTTATTCATGAAAAAGATCTTGGTATATTTATGATGGTTCTCTGAATTCTCAGCCCAAAAGCACATTGACAACACAGATGGAAAAATAGGAATTTTTATGGAAGACACTGATGACAGATCAGAATATATTGTTATGTCATGGTATAAGTCCTTCATGTGCCCAAAGCTTGAATATTGAATTTAGTTTTGGTAACCAAATCCCAAAAAGGTGCAGAGAAGGGTCTCAAGTAGTATCAGAGACACAGAACTGCTCCCATACAAGGACATCTTCAGATGGAAGAAGAGATGATTGAGGCAGGATGTGATAGACATCTATAAAATCAACAGTTGTGTGGAGAAGGGGAAGATCATAGAATCATAGAATTGTTTAGGTTGGAAAAGACCTTTAAGATATCAAGTCCAACTGTTAACCTAGCACTGCCAAGTCCACCACTAAACCATGTCCCTAAGCACCACATCTACACATCTTTTAAATATCTCCAGGGATGGTGATTCAACCACTTCCCTGGGCAGCCTGTTCCAATGCTTGACAACCCTTTTGGTGAAGAAATTTTTCATAATATCCAATCTAAACCTCCCCTGGTGCAACTTGAGGACATTTCCTCTTCTCCTATTGCTTGTTACTTGGGAGAAGAGACTGACCCCCACCTCGCTACAACCTCCTTTCAGGTAGTTGTAGAGAGCGATAAGGTCTCCCCTCAGCCTCCTCTTCTCCAGACTAAACAACCCCAGTTCCCTCAGCCGCTCCTCATAAGACTTGTTCTCTAGACCCTTCACCAGCTTCGTTGCCCTTCTTTGGACACACAAATAGATTGTGTGTCATGTATAGATACGAATAAATACATTGTGTCACGTGTAGATACGAAGCAACCAGCAGCAAGTAAACTTAAATGCCTTTCTGCATTTCTTTGTCAGCTGCTACATGAGGGAACAGCACATTAATTTTCCTGTGCCATCTGGCACACATAAAACAGCACCTCATGTGACAGTTTACAGTGCTAAACTTCAGCATCTCTGGGAGACACAACGGGATGTATCCTGACAGCCTATGGCCCAGCTATGCACCTAGGAGACCATCCTTCAAGCATACCGCCTCCTCAGGGTGGTACTCAACAGCAACATCTACATTGTCTTTGTACCCAAGAGATCATGTCTTGGGCACAGGAGCGTGTGGTGCAGCCTTGGTAACATCACTACTGTGGTTCTTGAGCAGTGGCCTCTGGGCATAGTATACTGTCTTCCTTCTGTGCATGGGCTGCAGGACACTGTGGTGTGACAACTGTTCCACAGCTCTCTGGATTTCCACACCCTTGATCTTTATCGCACACCATGCATATGACTTTTCTGCCACTTAACTCATGAGCACACCAGCATTCACTGTAAAAGGGGCTATTTCCCAAACACATCCTAGCTTCTGCTTAGCATTTCTTGTATCACCTTGCTGTCTACTTATCTACTGCTTTCCATAGAGAGCCAATGACACTGAGGATTTGATTCGAGGCCACCTTCATGCAGTGGCCTAAGGCCAGGCCAGCAATGGCCTTAACAGCCTGGTTGCCAGCAGCAACACAACTCAGACCTCTGTTATTAAGGAAAAGTACCGAGCAGTGAGACAACAGACGTGCTATGAGCAGCACAAGGTACTCTCCAGGGAAACGCAAGTTCTCCTCTGGAGCCTAGGAATGTCTCACTCACAACAACCTGTGTTGAGCTAACTGGATGACCAAGTTCACCATAAGCCTGCTGGTGGCTGACATCTTGCAGACCATGCTTTTTCCTGCGGTCTGTATGAGTTTGTCAGGAGCTTCACTTAGAAAGGATTCCCCCACTGTGGGATGTACTCCTACATTTGCAGCACTGTTGCTTTGTTCTTGTAAATAAATGAAAGGCCTTTTGTTATTTTATATGGCTTTTGTTCACTGCAGAAAATTCATGGATGATGCAACTAGTTAGAATAGCTAAGTTTATGATAACGATGTTTTGTGTTGTCTGATCAACTTCTTCCAGAGATAGGTCAACATCACTGTTGTGGTTTAACCCRGCAGGCAGTCAAACACCACACAGCCGCTCGCTCACTCCCCCCTCCCCTCAGTGGGATGGGGGAGAGAATCGGAAAAAAAAAGTAAAATTCGTGGATTGAGATAAAGACAGTTTAATAAAACAGAAAAGGAAGGGAAAATAATTATAATAATAATAATAATGATAGAATATACAAAATGAGTGATGCACAATGCAATTGCTCACCACCCGCTGAGCGATACCCAAGCAGCGATCGCTACTTCTTGGACCACGCCTCCTATTAATATATTGAGCATGACGTCACACGGTATGGAATACCCCGTTGGCCAGTTGGGCTAGCTGTCTCGGCTATGCTCCCTCCCAGCTTCTTGTGTACCTGGCAGAGCATGGGAAACTGAAAAGTCCTTGACTAGCAGACTACTTAGCAACAACTAAAAACATCAGTGTCTTATCAACATTCTTTTCATACTAAATCCAAAACACAGCACTAGGAAGAAAATTAACTCTATCCCAGCCAAAACAAGGACAATCACCTTCCTCCAAGAATGTCTGCAGCCCCTGCAGTTGCCAAGTGCCACAGTGTGTGGTGGTGATAGCACGCATCCCCTCCTTCCCTGAGTCATATGGAGTTACCAAAACAGACATTGCCCCTTCAACAAGGCATGACAGGCCAAGGTTGCACATACCTTTCATTTTCTAGCCACAAGGTCCTAGTGAGTTCTTACCACAACTGGTGGCTTGTGGCACTTATATCATCAGGTGAGGTATTGCAGAAAGAGGTGTAAACAGTGGGATAAGACCCTCCAGGATACCTGTTTGCCAGTTCCTACCCCTTCTACCAATGGCCTTGCTTCCAAGGATGGGAGATGAGTGATAATGCAGCATATGCAAATATATGGCTCAGGCAAGAACAAACGTTACRCTACAAAGAACAGTGCACTGGAGATGTGCTACTGAAAAGTGGTTACCCTGCCCAGGGTATCCTTAAACACTCTTCTTCTTCCTTCAGGACACAGTCTCTTTTGCATCCACACTAAACACAAAGACCTTAATCCCTCCCCCACACAAGATATCAGCCCCTAACTTATACATACATACATGGTTCCTCCCCTGGCAAGACATAGCATCTGCATTCAAACAAAACATTACTGTTCACTAATCCCTGACAACCTTTAAGATTAATCACGTTCTACCCCTTGGAGTTATCTCAGGGCCGGGAGTTATATTTAGGAAGTCCAAGGCTCAGGCATATGTAGTGAAAGCCCCCTATCAAAAATATAAGTAAACTTTCATGATAACAAAGGCAGTTCCTTTCTGTTGCCAAATCTCTCTGACTGCCTGTAGGCAAAAAGGCAGAAGTTTCCCTACATCCCCTATTCTTGTTGAACCCCTTTGTGGTTCAAATTTACAACAGACTGTCTAAATGATCCAGAATGACAAGGAATTCTCAGTGAGGTTGGAGAAGATTCTCCCACCAGTCATGCCAGCCCTCAATGGCTTTGTGAATCATGAGAGGATCTAAGCGTTGCCCATTGAAAACTCCTTTTGCTGGAGTGCCTGAAGTGCAGTGCTCCTATTGGGACTTACTGTGGCCATTACAGTGGCCAGGCCAGAGTTCAACATTCTGTGGGACCAGATGACAAGGTGGGGAGAACTTTTGTTCTAGTGGAACCATACCTTGAGTTGACACCTGCCCAGTGTGAAAGAATACTCTTTAGAAAGTTACCATTTTTTACCAGGTATTGCATTTCACTTCAATACTCCATTAAATATCAAGGGGTGAAAAAGCATTTAACCACATTTCCAACTTAATTTTAAAAAAATCTTCAGCAAAGATTTCCAGAGCTGCCTTTTACATCTCTCCCTTTTATTTTGATCAATTTGCTTTCCATCAAGCTTCCTCCTTGTCAGTGCTGAGCAAGTAACTCATGTGGTTAATACAGAAAAGGAATAGTGAGGTTTGTGCCTTCCCAGTCAGGTCAGCCAAGGGAACTTTCCAAATATGATTGTCATTCACTTGTTATCTCAGACACTGCCAGAATATTTTGAGCAGCAAAAGCCCCTGCAGCCCTGCCAGCTGAAAGGGATCAGCTGGCAGGCTGGCTGTCCAGTAGGGAAACACTCCTTTCCCCACCTCACAATGCTCAATACCTGACTGTTTTCCACCGTAACAGCAGTTTCCTTGCTGGCTTTGTTCCAGAGCTAGATCAGAAATGTCACACCTAGATCAGAAATGTTCCAGCTAGATCAGAAATGTCACAGGTCCTTTGCCTGGACAGTTGGTCATCTTATCTGAGGAAGATGACAGGTTAGTCTGTCTTGGCCTGCCTTTGACAAACTGCCTTTCATGAACTTTTCCTTTTAGTGCAGACTCTGTTGCAGAGCATTACCTCTTGCTGAAGGCCAGAGCATGTTCCCTGACCCTCTGGACAGTCATTCCTTCCTCAGACCTTGTCATTCCGAGGCCTTGGTCCAGCCCATGCATGATGTATGCATGGGCTTCAAGGCAGTAGAAGATGTAGAAGGTGCATGCAGGCACTGCTATACATTGCCACACAGCCTCAGACACCAGCAAGGCTCTCAGCCACTGCCAGGGATGCACTGTTCTGGGCTGGCCTTTGGGTTGACCCAGAGCAACTGCCATGTCCTGACATGCCTGTCACAAACAGTCAACATCCAGCAGCAAGGCAAGTAGGTCCCCCTTGGGGTCAGCACCTGGCAAAAAGTCCATGCCATGGAGACCCTGGAGCCCAAGTGCTGCTGCTCCAGAGCCAGGGCAGGCTCTGGTCCCTGGGAGGGTGGACACCTCTCTGCACAGGCAGGCAGGCTGAGCACAGGCAGAATCAGATGCAGATGCTGCGTGTGACTCTGGGCAGAGCGTGCGCATGAGAGGCGAAACACTCCATGCATCCATCCCGTGGCAGTCGAGCCACAGCCTCGGATGCTCACTGGGTTCAGATGCCAACATGTGACCACAGCACAGCTGGGCCTGCTCACAGCTGAGCAAATCCCACTCGCAGGCTCCTACGAGCAGTGGAGACACACCAGCAGGGCTTTCAGCAAAGCTGCTGGAGCCAGTGCTAGCTGGGACCCTCTTCTTGTCTGGGCAAGGCAGCTCGTGCTGTGCCCGGTGATACTGGCTCCAGGCTGCTGTTGGTTTCAAATTTGGCAAGTCATCAATGTGAAGTGYATGAGACAGAGAGCCCAGGGAGGCAACACCCCATAGGATWGCTTTGTAAGGATCTGTCCCATCTGAAAGCAAGTGGGTGGCTTGTCAGTGCCTCTTGGGCACTGGCCAAGGCCCAGAAGCAAAGGAGCAGCTCCAGAGGAGGAACACTATGCAGGCACATCATGGAGAGAGGAGGAGCTGAATGACTGGGACTGATGGCAGTCTTGAGACATGTTCAACCGCCTTTGGGGGTGTTGAGGGGCCTGCAGAGTGCCTTATCGGACAGAGGCAGGAGCAAGTATGGTGGCATGAGCATGTGGCAGCTGGGCTGACATGGTCACCCTGCAGCACATTGCCCTGGGTCTGGAGCTGAGCAGGGGTTTGGTGAGCAGCTCCTGTATGGGGTCAGTCAAAGCTCAAGGCGGTTTGGCTGAGATTGTACAGAGTATTTCTGAGCAGGTGTCATCAGGGTTTTATACAGTGCCACTGCTGCTACGCCAGCCGTTTCCAAATGTCAGYTGATACACTCAGCATCATCTTTCCCTTTGTGAAGCCTACAGCACTCCTGTGACTTCCACTGATGCTCTGAACTCTGTCTCTCAGGCATTCTTGCTGATGAGCTCTCATCCTACCTCATAACTGATATAAGAGGGCAGTATTTACCCCAGTGTCACACAGCTCACATGGATCAAATATCAATTTATCATTTCAGCTCTCATTTTAACCTTCAGTATACACACATTCGAGGAAAAACAGAATTTTGCTTCTAGGAAGCTATTTGTGCCTTATTTATGCCACCATACTCTTCAGACATGGTGATTGTCAATATCCCAATTCCTGGGAAATAGGAAAAATTACCTACTTTCTTATTCCAGAGATTGCAATCAGATTAATACCTTAATAAGAATAACACAATTTTTACATGTCCTCATTTCAAGCTGGAGATAATGTGCCCATGGCTGGGATTCTGAGTTTCTTGACGTTGTTCCAGTTTCTTGCAAATATAATCTCAGTGTTGACTTCTCTGAATATGTAATGATTATATTTATGAACAATTCCATGCATTTTTGCCCTAAAATCATTACTATTTTTCATCTCATCTGTAACCTTATTCTTTATGTTTTCTTTTTGTCATTTAGAACAGGAAGCTCAGTTATAGCTCTCCAGCTGCAATACCTGCTCTCCTTTTTTCTTCTTTCTTTTCTTTTTTGTTTAAGACATGTCTATACGCCTCAGAGTTGCAGAAATAACTTTATGAACTGGGTATAAACAGGTGTAGTGACAATTCCATGACATGATTTCTGGGGCAAGAATTTTGCAAAATTACTTCAGCTATGGATCCCATCAGACCTCCACTTCCAGGACTGGCTGGAAGACATTCCTGTGTGCACTGGCCCATCATTGTACTTGTAGTGGAAGAGTCTTTTTTAGTGTCAACAACCACTGGGTCTTCTGGGAGCTTTAAAACAATAACACTGCTAGATATAACCCTGTGTCTTCGTCTCAGTCAAATCTCCATGTTCTTTACCATGCTGAAACTGTATAACTGTGATTTTCTTTTTTTTTTTTTTTTTACCAGGTCACAAAATAGAGAACTTTTGCTGTGGTATACATTAGGTTTTGCACCAAAATGACATACAACATGTCACTCTGGTATACAACCACCCAACTCCAGGAAATGGACAAATTCATGGAATAAAAATTAGTTTTAGACGTAAAATACAAAGACACTATTGCTGGCTCAGAAAGTCTCCAAGCAACAAATCAGAGGGGCTGTGGGAGTATTCTCAGCAAGATCACTACACACTTGCTATGTTCACACATTCTAACCGGGAATCGCCTCTTGGCAAGTGCCAGAGACAATATCCTGGGCTAGGAAGGTCTTGATACAGATATTCTTATGTTCATTCCCATAATATGAACAACCACTAGGACACAAATGTGACAGGGGGAGTTTCACAGGGTCAGAGACAGGCATTCTTGAGACATTTCCACTTATTTCCATGATTCAAACTGCACTAAAATGTGGTCTTTCACTCTCAGACTCTTTTCAATAATCACAGAACATGGGGGAGAAACAGTTGTATCATAAAGTGTGGCAGAAAGTGAGGCAGCTGCCTAATCTGGCTCTAGGTGGCCACTGGCTCTAGGTGGCCCTGCTTGCACAGGGGGATTGGACCAGATGAACTCCAGAGGTCCCTTCCAACCTCAGCCACTCTGTCATTCTGTAATTCTGTGATCTTCTTCTCAAGAAGGATCTATTTTCAGCATGCCTGAATCCTCTCTCCTCTATGGGGAATATCAGCACTCCAGTGCTTTGCCCAAGCTGCTTTGCTGTGCAGGACAGTCTGTATCCAGAGATGTCTTTCAATATGCCTCTTCTCTTTCAGCTGTGCTGTGTTTTGCTTCCAGCATTGGTGGAGTCCAGCCCTGCAGAGACAGATGGAAACAAGAATGGCAGAAAAATAATAGTTGGCAGGAACCACTTCATTTTTCTTTTTGCTTCAAAGTTTGTTTCTTTTGTTAGATGTTTTCCGTAACAGAGGGCTGATACACTGTTTGGTCACCCTTTACCTAGGTGCATTTTATAAACATGGTAAGTCAGTGCTTCCCCAGTGCTATCCCACTGTACTCGATCGAATTATACAAGTGTGGAAACAGGAACAAGCAGTGGTAGTTACATTTCAGTGTAGTAGCAGTGCAGACTCCTCTTAAACATTTAACAGAACAGAACTGAAAGATGAAAGGAAACACTACTGAAATGAATGCATCAGTTTTAAGTGATAAATRTTTGTCTTTTTTTTCTTTTTCAGTAGGTTTAGAAAAAAACCTAAATGCTTGCTGTTTCAGAGGGAGCTTTCATAAATGAACCTGACTTGGCCTTTCAACCTCACTTAGCTGCTTAAAGCTGACAATGACAGAGATTCGTAAACACTGAAACTTTAGCTGAACCTAAAGAAGCAGCTCCTCAAGATGAGGTGAGTTGAAATGGCAAATTGGGTCTGCATACAGTGGGAGATCCCACTTCTCCTCTACAATTCCTCCCCTTCCAGGACTGAACAAAAATTAAGAGCAGGGGAAAGAACGGGGAGAACAAAATCTACTTTTTTCATCAGAAGTAAGCTGTTCCAGTGGCTCAGTAGAATGTCACAGTTATCTTAGCAATACCCAAGTTTATCCAATGGGGACGTAAACAGATAGTGACAGATAGTGGCTATGGTAGCTCTATGCTGAATAATCTGACTGAATCTTCCTAGGAGAAGAGAAAGCCAAAATCACTTTTTCAAGCATAAATAACAGAAGGATGTAGTCCTTCACATGAGAGGCCTTAGGGATTCCTGGACTTTCGCAAAAGACAGGAAAAAGAAAGGATCCTGCACTGGCATAGCATGTAATACCAGGGAAGCACGAAACAAAAGACTAGAGTCACACCCTATGACGAAAAGACACATGTTAACAAGTAACAGAGAATTCCTTGGGATTGTAATTGCAAGCCAAAGCAGAAAAATGTGGTATAGAGTTCATCTAAACAAAATGGTGACAACTATAACATCCTGAGGGGGAACAAGAGGTTGCAAGGCAGGAAACACCATAGCAATGGTAAATTTAACTGTTCCTATGTAGACTAGATAAATTATGTATCAGGGTGTGATACAAGGAGTGAACGCTGATGGCAGCATATAGCACTGATAGCTGAAAGGGTGCATTTGCCATGCAGCAGGATACTCCCTAGTGAGGTGTATTAATCTGCTGGAAATGTTTGTACTTCTTCTATGGCTTTCAAGGGCACACCCGAAGGGTTTCCCTTTGCTTGGGAAGAAGCAGTTCCAGGTAATTTGAACTTTAGAACACCAGTAATGGTAACCCATCTTATCCACATTGTTTATTTCAGTTTGCATGACACCATCTGCCAAAACTGTTCAAGCACCAATTCTCTCTGTCTCTCAACCTTTCCGAAGCCTCCAGGCCTTCCGTGCAAAACATGAGGAGAATGAAGCTATTGCTCCCTACATCCCTCACTGACAAGAGCTAGCCTCTTATTCCCTATTTTCTGGCCCTGAAATGATGGCTGGATGTGGTACCTAGATGGTAGGAGAGACATGTTTATGTTACTTTCTAACCATGTAGTTCATGCTGAGGAACAAAAATGTCATTGACTCCCTTAGGTTATGCAATACGGCCATGGGCAACAAAGTCAGGCTGCTGCCAGAAGGGAAAAACGTTGAATTCCCCGTGTATTTAGATCAAATTGTGGGCCAAAGGGATCTGAAAAACTGCACTTATTCTTTGTAGTTGATAGTTGAGTGATGTCTGGAGCAATGTTGGTGAACACCCAACAGAGAATGTCCAAGTATACAAAATGAGAAGAAGCTCCAATTGGTTCTTGCCACCTCTGGTAGACTGGACAAGCACCATTCAAATGTCAGTAAGACCAGTCATGACTGGCTGAACTGCTCAGCAGTCAAGGCAACCACCACCAAGTATTGTTGCATGGAGAGGGGCCCTCTCTAATGTCAGAGGAGTAAACAAATGAAATAGTAGAGCATGAAACTTAAGCAGTCCAACTGCAGTGGTATGACCACTTTTCCTCCATCAGGACACAGCTAAGGACAACAGTACTGGCTGCACTGGAAAATGCATCAGATACTCATGAGTACAGCAGGATCCACAGTCTCCTTGAGGATGCTTACGTCTGACACCTCTGTTCTTGGCCTGGCACCTCATTTCCCCAAACTGGGCAGTCGTGGAAGGCCACTGAAAGCCACTCCATTCAGCTATATGTCAAGCAAATCAACAATAATCTTTATTTATGGGTATCTTGAATGCTTCTGTCATGAGCAAAATTTGTTATTTCACTATTTACCTACCTATAATTTATAAATAAGTACATAACAACACATATTCCAGCACAGCTTACTATGGGATTCTACTGAAAATGTTCCTCCACTGTGAAAACAAGTTCTATTAGATTTTATAGTTTGATTTATATCCATTGTTTCCTACATTTTACATGTCATAAATCCTGAGAATAACCTTTCCTCTTTTCCTATGATGGCTTCTTTCTTTAACTGATTATGATGAGGGACTTCATTGAAAATGTTTTGATTATCCAGCCTCACAATTTCAAATAGATTTTCTTCTCTATGTGCTTGTGTATTCCTTCAAAAAATCCACTTCTAGGAGGCATAGCTTTCCTCTGTAAGGAAATGCCCTTCTCTTTTACATCTATCTTTATTTCCATAAAATGAGCTTTTACAGATTTAACCAGCTTGTCAGGTATGAAAACTCACTTTCCTAGAATCATTCACAGAATCATAAGATTACAGAATGGCTGAGGTTTGAAGGGACCTCTGGAGGTCATCTGGTCCAACCCCCCTGCTCAAGCTGGGCCACCTAGAAGCTATCCAGGACCATGTCCAGATGACTTTTTAATATCTCTAAGGATGGAGACTCCACAACCTCCCTGGGCAAACTATTCCAGTGCTTGGTCATCCTCACAGTGGAAAAGTGTTTCCTAATGTTCTGATGGAGCCTTCTGTGTTTCAGTTTGTACCCATTACCTCTTGTCCCCGTCACTAGGCACCACTGAAAAGAGCCTGGCTCCATCTTCTTTATACCCTGCCTCCAGGTATTTATACACTTTGATGAGATCCCCCCGAGCCTTCTCTTCTCCAGGCTCCCTCAGTTCCAGCTCTCTCAACCTTTCCTCATTGGAGAGATGCTCCAGTCCCTTAATCATCTTCACAGTCCTTTGTTGGACTCTCTCCAGTATTTCCATGTCTCTCTGTAGAGCCCAGAACTGAACAAGTACTCCAGGTGTGGCCTCACCAGTGCCGAGCAAAGGGGATGGATCACCTCCCTCGACCTGCTGGCAACACTCCTTCTAACGCAGCCCAGGACACTGTTAGCCTTCTTTGCAGCAAGGTCACATTGCTGGCTGATGTTCAGCTTTGTGTCCACCAGGACCCCCAGGTCCTTTTCTGCAAAGCTGCTGTCCACCTGGGTCACCCCTGGAAAATATTGGTACCTGTTCCTCCTCCCCAGGTGCAGGCTCCTTGTTGAACTGCATGAGGTTCCTGTCAGCCCATTTCTCCAGCCTGTCAAGGTCCCTCTGGATGGCAGCCTGACCCTCTGGCATATCAGCCACTCCTCCCAGTTTTGTGTCATCAGTGAACTTGCTGAGGGTACACTCTGCCCCATAATCTAGATCATTAATGAAGATGTTAAACAGGAATGGACCTAGTATTGACCCCTAGGGTACACCGCTAGTTATTGGTCTCCAACAAGACTTTGTGCCACTCGTCACCACCCTCTGAGCCTGGCCATTCAGCCAGTTTTCAATCCACCTCACTGTCTGTTCATCCAGCCCACACTTCAACAACTTCTTTACGAGGATCTTATGGGAGATATTGTCAAAGGCCTTCCTGAAGTCAAGGTCAACAATATCCACTGCTCTGCTCTCATCTACCAGGCCAGTCATTTCATCATAGAAGGTGATCAGGTTGATCAAGCATGACTTCCCCTTGGTGAAGCCATGCTGACTACTCCTGATGATTTTCTTGTCTTTCAGGTGCCTGGAAATGATTTCCAGGATGAGTTGCTCCAACACCTTCCCAAGGATCGAGGTGAGGCTGACTGGCCTGTAGTTCCCTGGGCGCTCCTTCTTGCCCTTCTTGAAGATAGGAGTGACATTTAATTTCCTGAGCCTTCAGGCACTTCTGCTAATTGCCATGATTGCTCAAAGATTATCAAGAGTGACCTCACAATGACACCAGCAATTTCCCCCAGAACTTGTGGGTGTATCCCTTCAGGGCCCATGGACTTTTGTATGTCCAGTTTCCTTAAGTATTCCCTGACCTGATCCTCTTCCACCAAGGGTATGTCTGCCTTGCTTCAGACTTTCTCCCTGCTCTCTGGGACCTAGGATTCCTGAAGGTCCTGCTAGCAGCATTCAGTACCTCAGCCTTTTCCACGTCCTGTGTCACCAGGCCCCCGACCCCTTCAGCAATGGGCCCATATTTTCCCTAGTCTTTCCTTTGTCACCTATGTACTTACAGAAGCCCTTCTTGCTGTCTTTGACATCTTTGGCCAGATTTAATCCCATTTGGGCTTTGGCTTTCCTAACCTCATCCCTGCATGCTCGGACAGTGTCTCTGTATTCCTCCCAGGTTACCTGTCCTTGCTTCCACCCTCTGTATGCTGCCTTTTTCTGTCTTGAGTTTTGCCATGAGCTCCTTATTCATCACTGCAGTCCTCCTGGCATTTTCTTTACCTGAATTACTACCCCATCCTGACCATGTGCCTCAATAAAGGCAAATGGTGAAATTACCTGTCATTACGTATGGAGTTTCACATATTTGAGTCTTACATGTTAAAGCTCTGTCAGCTAAGGTTGAAATACTTCTGGCCTTGAAAAAGCATGTCTAGGTATCTCAAGAATGTTCTTGATACACAAAATTATTTTCAGTGGGAAAAAGTAAATTGAGGAGAGCTGTGAAAGAATTTTGCGATAGTTACACTGGGCAAAAAAATGTTGATAATTGCAAAGTAATGTACACAGGAAAAGCAACCCTAACTATCAAATATAGTGATGGGCAGTGTTCAGATCTATGGAGGTGCAGTATTAACACTGCATGTCATCAGATCTTGACAGAGAGAAGGTAGAACTAGAAAATTATAGGGGAGAATGTCAAAGCTAATGAGAACTAAATAATGATTTCCATACAAGGAGAGATAAGATAGATTAGTGTTATTTGCCTTGTTATGTGGAGAGGGATTATTGATTTTTTTCTATTATGGGAAGAACTAGGGATTGACGGGGAAATAAGCACCACTAAAGTAAAGAAAGTATTTTTCAATAAATTAATTTAAACTTTAAATCTCATTGCCAGAGAGCTCTTTGGATGTCAAAAAGTAAAATTGTTCCTAAAGTGATTAAATCAAAGGAACAAAAATCTACAAAGGCTCTTGAACACAGTCATGTGTCCTCCTATGAATCTCTAAACTCAAGATTTCCAGAATGTTGGAAGATACCCAAATGAATGTTATTTTATATTTATATCCAGAGATGGAATACAACTTAATGAACACTTAGTTTGGTTCAAGGTGCCTATTCTCCCTGATACATTGCTCTATATTTTGTTACAACTGAAAGAAGTGAGGCAGGGTARTATTTAATAATCTGATTAAGACAAGCAGTGCAGACAACAGTAAAATCCACATCTCATATCCAAGGTCTGTAAGTAGAGAGCTCTGTAAAAGGAC
This sequence comes from Phoebastria nigripes, assembly GCA_035582835.1. Lineage (NCBI taxonomy): Eukaryota > Metazoa > Chordata > Aves > Procellariiformes > Diomedeidae > Phoebastria > Phoebastria nigripes. The sequence continues at coordinate 10,721 of JAYKAV010000783.1, read as the reverse complement.
AGCTGTCATCAGACTTATGGTGGCCTCAGCAAAGTTTAAGGTATGCACACAAATGTCACCGTGCTTGCCCAGTGAATGATTGTCCCTGCTCCCTTCACTCACATTCATGGAGCATCTATGGCCTACAGTTATTAGTAGTTACCCTCACCCCTCTAGTCAGCATTAGTTGAAATTCCCTCCTTAGGAGTCTTCTCATATTATTTATAGGAGATTTATTCACATAGCTAGTGAGAGACCAAAAATTTCTAATTATAACTTGTAACATCACTTTCCAGTTTGCCAGACAATGCTTTGCCAAAAACAAGGTTTGCCAAAATTGCTTTGCCCAAAGACAGAGGAGGCATCTGCAGTATGTGCTGACCAGACTCTATAAAAGAGTCCTTGAATCCGGGCTGTCCCGTCTCCAGAGAAAACTTCATGGTAAGTGCATGTCTGCGGCTGGCAGAAAGGGACAGCGTCCCTGCAGTCCACATGTCCCACTTAGCCCTGCTGTCCCAGCCTATGTATCTGTGTCTGCAAGGATTTAATAACTGTAAGATAAAGCATGTTGGTATTTTCACTTTGTGACCTGCCTGTGGAATTCTGTGCAGCAGTAAAGAGGGATCTGCCATTTCTGCTTTACAGCACTGATCGTCTTCCAGCCTGCAAGGCATCTTCTCATATCATAAGAGGTAAGAGCCTAATTTACTCACACTTAAGGGACAGACAAAAAGGTGGCAGATTTCTGTAGAACAGATTTCTTCGTGGTGACAAATTTGTGTAAAATTGTGTGGGCAATTGTTGTATGACCATATATGCCTGGCCACTGTTCAGTTATGGTAAATACAACATGCTGATGGTTGGGTAGGCTGCTCATGGCAAGCAAGCTTCCCAAAGTGGCTGTGCTTGAAGCCACTAGCCACTGATGTCATGCCAGGAAATGTTTCTTGGGGATTCCTCATGTTTAATTATGGATCAATGAAGTCAATGATCTGTTCTGGCATGAAGTCCAGATAGATAAGCCAGCCAACAGAACAGACTATTGCAAAATCTTAAAGGTTTGTAACAAATTATATGTATTACTGTATATGAGACTAGCCAAAAATTTGTATGAAAATACTTTTCAGATGATACTGCAGGGTTATAATCTGCATGTGGACCTCATACTAGGAAACCTGGTAAAAATGCAGAAATCAACTAATCAACTAAACAAACAAACAAAAAAAGGAGATGTACTGGTCCTGTTCCTCTGAAACAAAACAGAGTAAGGTGGAGGATCTGCATGCTACTAGGAATTGTTGCAAATATTAACATTTGGTTGGCTTATTTAGGTAACTAAAAGTCATGATATGACATCTAAATAAGTTGCCTGTTTGACTAACTTCCTAGGAACTCAGGTGCTTTCTGTTACTAGATATGTAGTATTTCCTTGGAAATCCAGTACTGCATTTAGATACCCAGCTTTGATTTGTAAATTCTTGAACTAAGGTTTCTAACTTTGCATATAATTATTTTCACAAACAATTAGCATACAAAGGAATAATTGGTGATGCAGTATTTAACTTAGCGTATTATCTGTCCTCATATACCATTTGCTCACATACTACTTCCCAAAGTTAAGTCACTTGCAACAGATTTCTGCCATTGTCAAGGAAATATCAGTGCAGTTGATTTAAGGTGACAGCCACACTAAAATTTAAACATGGGATCAAATAGGAAGTTAACTATAACTTATACACTCAAGTTCTTGGACAATGGAACACAGGAAAAAAAAAAAAGTCTTATTTAGTTCAGACAGAACAGATCTCTAAAATTTCCAGTATGACTTTCTTAGATCATTGAAATTGTTCTATTGTCCACACCCAGGATTACTTCTATTTTAGACCTGGGTATATCTCTCCGTTTAAACCCAGAAACAAATTTGTTTGTATCTCTAAGACAGCTAAAGGACACAATTTGACAAGCAAAGGGGGCCCAGCTAGCACTGACTAGTACAGCTGATAGCACAGCTAACATTCACAGATGGTTTCAACAGTAGGAAAGTGGTTGTACACATCTAACCCCCACTTGATGATCAGAATCTATGCTAAAAAATGAGGAGGCTGGAGCCCAAGCTTCCTTTAGCCTGAGGGGGGTTGATTTGCCCCACTCATGCTTTAGATGATTGCCCTTGCCACAAGGCTGGAAGACATTCTTCATTACAGGACCTTTCTTTCTGCTGGAGGAGGTGTGCCATTGTGCAACCAAGAAAGCAACATTCATCAGTATGGCAGGAAGACAAGCAGGATGGCAGTTGCTGGAAGGATGTAGTTGTTTAGAATCTGCACTTGGTGTTTCTGGTTCTAAAACTCCCCTCTGAGTGACAGAGAGAGAGAAGGTGCACACCTTATTTTAAAGACTGATGTTACGATGCTGGGCTGCTTAAACAGTTTGTGATGCAAGCAAACAACTCCAGCGAATGATTCAGAGCACCAGCAAAAGACATCATGCACTAGTTAGTCCTCAGAACACCTTCTGGACTCACCTATCTCTATTTTGTGTACAGGCAAGCAAGGCTTTTAATGTGGGCTTTTTGGTTTGGTAACTCCAGGTAGGTGGTGTGAATATCCTCTTCCTCTAGCATGGTGCCTTGCTGTGATGCTTCAGTTCTGCTTTGGAATCAGTTCCTTAATATTTACTTGCAGAAGGACACAAAGCATTTACAGCATGCTTTTAAAGCTTTGAGCTTACAAAATTGCAAGTGCTTTACTGATGTTGCATTCAATCACAGTAGCCTTGCAGCATTCCTCCACAAATGCTTTCATTTAAAATTTTCCTGGTGAAATCTCCAATCTCCTGGGGCCTATCAGTCTAACTGGAAAGATCAACTTTTTGAGGAGGGGTTGGGGGCCCTAGACACAGCATATGAAAAGAACATAGAAGTTGCCCTGCTCAGTTTGACAAGGCATAAGTGACTTAGCCATTTTCCAAAGTTATGTAGATGTCTAGAAATGTAAAAAGAAACACAAATCTTTCAGTTGGCACTTTTCAAAATTTGAATGACATTATAGAACACATCAGTGCTAGAAATATGGCAGTGCTAGCAGCCTGATATTTATCATCACCATTAGCAACTCAAATGATGGACGGAATACATCCTTAGGAACTGGGCAGATGAGATCAAACCAAGGGACTCATGAATATGCTACAGAGCAGTGTTACCCTCAAGAAGGCTCCCAAAAGTCTTCAGCCTGGAGCTGACAAGAACCTCGTGAATTTTAGCAAAGGCAGTGCGAAGTCCTGCATGTAGGAAAGAATAGCCCCATACAACAAGAGGTGTCAGCCGTTATTTGGCTAGAAAACACCTTTGCAGAAAAGGGTCATGTGTCCTGGTGCACACATGCCAGCAGTGTGCCTTTGGGGGAATGAAGGCCAACAACACGTTGTCAGGCACTCATAACAATGTAGCCAGCAGGTAAAGGGAAGTGATTCTTCCCCTGCATTCAGCTCCCACATCTGGAGCACTGTGTCCAGTTTGGTGCTCCCTGGTGACAAGAAAGACATTGGCATTCAGGAGTGAGTCCAGCGGGGAGCTTCCAACATAGGTAGGAGCAAATTATGTATGAGGAGAGGCTGAAAGGGTGGGGTTTGTCCACTCTAGAGACAAAAATAATGTGGTTGTCTTATTGCTATCTTTAACAAAAAGTGGGTGGTTATACAGTAGAAAGAGCCAGACTCTTCTCGGATGTGCAGAGTGAAAGGATGAGGGACAACAGACATGTGTTGCAGCAATAGAAATTTTGATCAGGTATTAGGAAAAAAATTCACCATCAGGGTGGTCAGACATTAAATAGGGATGCAGAGGGACTGAGGAATCTCTATTCTTGTAGATAATCAAAACTTCACTGGAAAAAGGTCTGGGTAACTTGATCCAACATTTGCCCTGCTTTGCACAGGAATGTGGACCAAAGAACTGCCTGAGACTCTTCCCAAATCACACATTCTATGATGCTGTTTAAGTTTTTCAATAAACTGCATGGCAACAAAAAATGTTGACCCATTTGGGCAAAATATCTGCTCTTCCACAGTGTTCTCTTCTGACAAGCCCCTCCATAAAGTGCAGCCATGTCGTCAGACTCTGAGATGGCCATCTTTGGGGAGGCAGCGCCTTACCTCCGAAAGTCAGAAAAGGAGAGAATYGAGGCCCAGAACAAGCCTTTCGATGCCAAGACTTCAGTCTTTGTGGTGCATCCTAAGGAATCCTTTGTAAAAGGGACAGTCCAGAGCAAAGAATCAGGGAAGGTCACTGTCAAGACTGAAGGTGGAGAGGTGGGTAAAATGCAAGATTTACAAACAGCATTTMATTCCCACTCTGGGCTCTTAGCTGACATGCACGTACCTTTCTTTCCTCTGACAGACCCTGACCGTGAAGGAAGATCAAATCTTCTCCATGAACCCTCCCAAGTACGATAAAATCGAGGACATGGCCATGATGACCCACCTCCACGAACCCGCTGTGCTGTACAACCTCAAAGAGCGTTATGCAGCCTGGATGATCTACGTAAGTACCAGCAGCACTCTTCCTTTGGGTAGCTAGGAGGAACTGCTCTGCCAGGCTGAGTGGAAGCCAACGTGCTGTCTCCCTTCCTCGCAGACCTACTCGGGTCTCTTCTGTGTCACTGTCAACCCCTACAAGTGGCTGCCAGTGTACAACCCRGAGGTGGTGTTGGCCTACCGAGGCAAGAAGCGCCAGGAGGCCCCTCCACACATCTTCTCCATCTCTGACAACGCCTATCAGTTCATGCTGACTGGTGAGTGGCTCTATCTGTCTCAGAAGGACTGTACCATGAAATTCTCTGAAGGGATACTCTGTCTCAGTAATATGAGGAGACTTTTTCAAAGCTTTCATGGTTCTGATGCATACATACTATTGTGTGGTTTACTATGTTCACACCATTGTTTCTACTATTTTAAATGAAAGACACCCCTGCATTCAGTGAGGTGCTTTGGCATTTGCTTGCTTGTTTGTTTTAAGTTCATGCTAAGAGGTGAGTGGCTGTCAGAATGATTCTATCAAAAAGACATTTTAAAAGTAATCACAGAGTTTCCCTGATAAATATGCTGATACTTTCTTAACACATCATTAGAGTTTTATTTCAGTCATAGCATTATTCAGTGCTAATTTAAACTGGGTTTTTTCACATCAGTATGTCTAAAAAGGAAGTATAGTACCACAGATAGTTAGTGTGTCAGGAAAAACGATAAGCCAAATGGACTAGGTGGAGCAAGGAATATAAGTATGTCTGTAATGAAATAGTGAAATTGAACAGGGTATGAGATCCATACGTGATGTGAAAATTCTGTCTAATGCTGTGAAGGTAATTCACCAAAGGGCTACAGGAAACATCAGTATCAYAGATGTTCAGATTTGTCTTGATAAAACCATGACATGAAAAAATGAAATAGGATTATATATTGCTGCTAGTTTTGCTTCCACCTTTTCATTCTTTTCTTTCTCTGTGCTATTGACTTCAGAACTATTACCCATGCTCAGGATTCCTTTGTCGTGGGTCCTTACTCTCCCTTTCTCAACTTCTGCTCTAAATACAGTCTGTGTAGCAGAAAATTAAAGCAACTGTAGCAGAAAATTAAAACAATTTACTGTATGCAGGAGAAAAAAGACTGTAAAGAGTGCAGTAGGGAAGAAACAAATGTCCCTTCAAGGGTTTTCATTGTTCATGGAAAAGCATTACTTTGCAAAGAATTGAATTTTTAAAAACTGTTACTAATAAGCAAAGGAAAAAGCATGCAGACATTTTTCTGGTCATAACTTACATTTACTGCATTAATTTTCAGTCTTTTTGTGTYCTTCATTTAAAAAGTCTATTTGTTTCTGCCTCTTTCACAGATCGTGAGAACCAGTCAATCCTGATCACGTATGTACACTCCCTGCTCAGGTCCCTATGGGTCTGCCCGGTGCCAGGGGACCTCCTGCCTGACCACATGCTCTCTGCCTTTCTGTTTGGTTTGACAGCGGAGAATCCGGTGCAGGGAAGACTGTGAACACAAAGCGTGTCATCCAGTACTTTGCAACAATTGCAGCAAGCGGGGAGAAGAAGAAGGAGGAGCAGCAGTCAGGCAAAATGCAGGCAAATCAATAGACACTGGCTTGAATCAATGCTTTCCTCTGTACCTGACATGATTTTTGGAAAGGATAACCAGCAATAATTATCATCCTGCAGGGAACGCTTGAGGATCAAATCATCAGCGCCAACCCACTGCTGGAGGCCTTTGGAAATGCCAAGACTGTGAGGAACGACAACTCCTCACGCTTTGTAAGTTTTTGATGAGAGAAGTTGACATTTACAGGTGAACATGGATGTCAGAAGAGAAGTTGTCACTTGTGAAGTGTCGTGGTCRGATGATTGTATTTATTGAACTAATATTTTCCTCATAGTTTTGTCAACTAAAAGCTATCTAACTAGACTATCTAATCAACAATGTAACTTTAAAAGTGTAGTACAGAAAACAAATATTTACAAAGGGGGATAATTTAAATATGTATAAATATCTATATTATTTAATATTTTTTATATATATATATACACACACATACTCCTGGTATCTGTCATACAGACTATAGATACAAATTTGTGTAAATTGATATAATGTAGAAGGAAGAGAGGAAGGGAGGGAGGGAGGAAAAGACAGACAGACGGGATGGAAGTTGCCTGCATCAGATCTGCAAAAAATATGGACCTCTGGTTTTTTAGACACGGAACTGGGTAGGTCTATTAATCTGACTGTTCAGACCTTGATAAAAGTTGTCTGGGAAGGGATAGGGACAAAGATGTCTTTAAGACTTCCTATCAGAAACCAAACTACTCTATGACATGTTCTTTTGATCATTTTAATGCAAAAAGCCATTCATAAATTTTATTAGATAAGCTGTGAATGTCTTTGAGAAATCACAATACCAATCCACAGTCTCAGCCTAAAGCTCTATGTTCTGGGTGCGTTGCCCCTATCCCCACAACTCAGAAAGTAATGGCTGCCTTCTGTTTTTCAACAAGATCCAAAGAACTTATTTAACATTTATACCACCAAAATCCACCTTCACGGCATCCTGTCTGATTAAAAAATGAAGTGGCTGCATCTATATCCATCTGTTTGAATTGAGGCATAAATGACCTAATAAAAGGCTTGCTTAGTGGTTTTCTTGTTCCTGTGCATTCAGGGGTATCACTAAGTAATAATAACTCGGCTCAGATCTTTACCTTAGTACTGCCAGTATAGAGAGTTTCCTGAATTTATTTTTATTCTGTTTTGGTTTTTTTAAGAAAAACAAGAAAAAAAATCAAAACAACTTCTAAGTTTAAATTCTGTCCTCCGTGGAGAATGTAATGTTACACGCTTACAATCTTAGCAAAATTTCAAAATGACTTTTTTCTTTCCCTTCTAAAGGGCAAATTCATTCGAATCCACTTCGGAGCCACAGGCAAACTGGCTTCTGCTGATATTGAAACATGTAAGAGACCTCCTGACCTGATCACATTCCTTCCTCCCTTTCCACCTCAGTGTACTTTCTCAGGCCTAACTCTGTCCTACCGTCCTTGCCAGATCTGCTGGAGAAGTCTAGAGTCACTTTCCAGCTCAAGGCAGAAAGAAGCTACCACATATTTTATCAGATCATGTCCAACAAGAAGCCAGAGCTAATTGGTAGGAAGTATTAGAAATCTCTTGATGGAATCTGAAAGTGTTTAACATTCATCTTCATTCTTATGCCCAGATATGTCCTATTCCTCTTTACAGACATGCTTCTCATTACCACCAACCCATATGACTACCAATTCGTGAGTCAAGGTGAGATCACTGTTGCCAGCATTAATGACCAGGAGGAGCTGATGGCTACAGATGTAAGTAACAATTTTAAAAGTTGTACCTATTGTCATCTCTCCCAGACAAAGCTTTTATTTTATTGTTCCTATTGCAGAGTGCCATTGACATCCTGGGCTTCACTGCTGATGAAAAAACAGCCATTTACAAGCTGACAGGGGCTGTCATGCACTATGGCAACCTGAAGTTCAAGCAGAAACAACGAGAGGAGCAGGCAGAGCCAGATGGCACAGAAGGTATTAACAAAATCTAGAACTCCCAATAACAGAAACAGTTACATAGCTGGCAGTTGGCATTCAGGTGCTCCATTTTAATTTCATTAAGACATAAATCTCAGCTTCCATAATATTCATGCTTCTAAATTTCCCTTCAAGCTATCACAAGATTGCAGTGCTGAAACCTACAGCTACATCTCAGAGGATGTCCACCTTCAATGATCACTTCTCTATCACTGTCTCCCTCTCTCTTTGTGTATAGTTGCTGACAAAGCTGCCTATTTGATGGGTCTGAACTCAGCAGACCTGCTCAAGGCCCTCTGTTACCCCCGAGTCAAGGTTGGGAATGAATATGTGACTAAGGGTCAAACTGTGCAGCAGGTAACAACCAGCTGGTGACTGGGAACCTCTGGCTTGATTTACTCTCTTGCTCTGGGTACTATTTTCCTTCTGTTGCATTCTTCTTTATTCTAGGTGAACAATTCAGTGGGTGCTCTTGCAAAGGCTGTCTATGAGAAGATGTTCCTGTGGATGGTTGTTCGCATCAACCAACAGCTGGATACCAAGCAGCCCAGACAGTACTTCATTGGTGTCCTGGACATTGCTGGCTTTGAGATCTTTGACGCAAGTACCACAGAAATCATAGTAAAATCTTGAAAAGGCAATTAGGGCTCAAGAGAAACTGGAGAATTATGGTGGGGTTTTTTGAAAACATTCAATTTTTTTGAAAACATTCATTTTTTTTGAAAACATTCCATTCACTTGCAATTTCAAATCAAGTTCTGTGGGGTTTTTTTAAATTTTATTTTTTATTTTCTGGAAATGCTTTCCTTCCTTGTATATGTCACTGCTTTTTCTCCAGCACAATCCATGAGCTTCAATGGATCTGTAATGATCTTCAATGGATCACGTAACAGCTTTATGTGATACAGAAGGAAGAAGCAGCTGCCTTCTACATAATTAGCACAAATGTCGTGGCTTTTTAATAATTTGAGCTTAGTATTAAAAAAATCCACTGACAAAGAGCACACAAATACTGAAGATACAGTATCACGGAGTGTAGGAAGAGAAAGGTAGACTTAAGTCCCACACAAAATTGTGCGTAGGGTTTGGAAAAAGAGAGCAATATATATCCTTTGCTTCTGAAAAGCCAAAGGGTGATTCCACCAGGAAGAATGCATTGGCTACCTTTAGTACAGACAGAGAAGTTCTATAGACATTTGGGAAAAGTACCCGAGTCCAAGCCAGGACTGGCAAACACTGACAAGATCTAATTTTTTTGTAAGGGCAATGGGAAAATTTACATAATATGAGAGAAAAGAGTGAAGTAAATTGCACCTTGATAGGGATAAGACTACCAAATAATTTTGGAATTTGATTTAAAAATAAATTATATATGTAAACATCATTCAGGTAACAAAGAGCAAAAAAAACCCAACCTCTTTAAAAATAGTTAATGGGTTGTTTTAACATTAAAAAAATCTTTGTTTTAACTGGGCATCCCTGCATGGGATTCTGAGTGCACAGGAGAAAGCTATACAGGCAGTTCTTCATCTTGAGAATGAGTAAATCTTGTCTTTGCACTGAGCAGTTCAACAGCCTGGAGCAGCTATGCATCAACTTCACCAATGAGAAGCTGCAACAGTTCTTCAACCACCACATGTTCGTGCTGGAGCAGGAGGAGTACAAGAAGGAAGGAATTGAATGGACATTCATTGACTTTGGAATGGACCTGGCTGCCTGCATYGAGCTCATTGAAAAAGTATGTTGATTACATTTAAGATTTTGTTATTTCTTCTTTGTGACAGAATTATAGGATTTTTCTTCAGCCTTGTTTTTTCTTGCCCTAATGCTTCACAAACCTGCCTATTATTATCCATTTATGTTCCTGGCTATTTGTATTCAGAAAGTACCTTATCATTTCAAATATTGTATGTATTCAGAAAGTAATTTCTAAGGACCTTTGTGATTAGGCTACAAATGAAGTAACTTTAGGTTATCCATTAACTACATTATTATGCATTTTAAAAAAAATTAACTGTAATTTTGCTTGTTTGGCAATAGAAGAATTAATGTGATCACACATAATCTGATGGCAAGGATTCTCTGTAGGTGTGCTTTCTAGTCTACAAAGATGAAAGCTCTCTTTTCAGAAACCCAGACACAATTTTCAGTACTATGATTATGATTTCAGTACTACTACTGTGATTTCTGAAACACAATTTCTAAGTAAAATCATAGGTGTATATAGAAAAAAGGTACTGGATGAACAGGGATGAATAAAACCATCACTATGAGCTGACACTGTTTTGTGTAAACATCCCCTTGTATAGGAATGAAAAGACAGACATATCTCATCAAAAATAAGATTTCAGAAAGTAGCTGAAAGATCTGTTGATCTGTTGAACAAAGGTCAATTTTAGTAAGACACCTTCATCTACACAAATTTACTTTGGGAAAGCATTAGTGCAAAAAATAAACATCTCCTTTTGATTCATCAGAGTTTCCAAATTATTTAGAAAACTTTGTGTGATTATTGTGACACTATCAGTTCTGAAATGCACCACTTTCAGACACAAATTTATATTTCGTCTAGAACTGCATGTGCAGAACTTAACAAAGATTTGATCCATTTTTGATCCAAAAATTTCA
>JAYKAV010000782.1:0-40188 GCA_035582835.1 Phoebastria nigripes | reverse complement strand
GGTTGAGATAAAAACAGTTTAATAATTGAAATAAAACAAAGTAGAACAGCAATAATAACAGTGGTAACAACAACAACAAGATATACAAAGCAGGCGATGCACAATGCAATTGCTCACCACCTGCTGAACCGACGTGTTGCCGAGCCGACGCATGCCCGAAAAACGCGCGAGCCCATCCCGGAACCCCGAGCCCCCACACACACTTAGTTTTTATACTGAGCATGATGTTACATGGTATGGAAWACCCCATYRGCCAKCTGGGTCAACCACCCCRGCTATGCTCCCCCCGCCAGCTTCCCATGTACCCGGCAGGGCATGGGAGGCTGAAAAGTCCCTGGTGCAAGCAGCACCCAGCACCACCCAAAACATCAATGGGCCATCAACGCCCGTATTATACCAAACCCAAAACACAGCACACCCCCCCAGCTACTGGGAAGAAAGTTAACTCTGTCCCAGCCGGAACCAGGACAGATGCACATTTTAAATTCGAAGCAGTTTGACTAAGGCAGCTGTGGGCTCTCTTTGTTCAATCAATTCTTCTAGGAAGGCTGACTCTCTCACCGTCAGCTTATCATAGTCATGCTTGTTACCAACTTGACTTCAGATGAAGGCATATGTATGGAACTAATCTTGGCACCATACAAATGTAAATATATCAACAGTACATTTACATTACCCGGACAATCTAAAGACTTCMCATTTGGACCCCTTAAGTAAGATTTTATATAATCAACTGGGCATGCTAGTAATACTTCTGAATGTGTAAGAAAAAAGCACGGATGGRTGTCTATTTGATTGCAGTACAGAGCTGCATTACTAGAAAATACAGCATTTGTCATATTCTGTTCCAAGTGGCATTTGCAGCTGGATTAATCCTTAGAGAATTTAGTTCTGGCAAAGGTATTTAAATATACCTTGCTAAAAATAATTCAAAATGGCATAATCTGGCTTTTATGAACCCAAGAACTTAGCAGTATCAAAATCTGATCAAAAATCAAGGAATAGAGATAAAACTAAAATGGACCTTCTCTTCTTGCCGAAATCCCTCCCACACTAAAGGGAATTCAGCATCAAATGTAATGAACCTTGGAGAGAAAAGCATTGGAGAGAATGGAGGAAGAAGGAAAACACAATTAGGAGAAGAGACTTCTATGATACTATATAGGAGGTGGGAAACTACTTGTTGGCGTTTAAGTATTTAGTTTTTATCTTGAAATGTATAGACATGTAAGCAAGCACTTCCTTGGCAGCTGAGATCAACATTATAAAGAAAAGTCAGAGCATGAGCCAATGCCCAGCATAATCACTGGAAAAAGGCCAGCTTTTTGGAGAGTGTGGAGAATATGAAACAGTAGAAAGTCCGCAAACAACCTGGCAATTGCTTGACACAGATTCCCATCCCAATCCTATGTCATTTCAATTGTCATAGGACACCTTCCTGAAAGGCGTTGAGAATGGCTTTATAGATTAATCCTGAGAGCCACTGATCATGTTTTTTCATGTGTTCCTTGACTCAGCCAAAATCCCCTAACGTCACTGAGTATTTTGTACGAGCTTTTACCTGTGAGACACTAGGCTCCTATGGGCATGTCTATGGCAGAGAATATACAACAGTACAGTTGGCATTATACTTTAAGAAATAGTTTTACTTAACGTTTGAAAATTTCAAAACCAATTTTAATGTCCATCTTTCCAAAGCAGGAGAAAGAAAAAATCATTAAACTTCTTCATAACATAAACTTCCTTTATGTTCCAAATTCTTTGCTAGTCACCTTTCTACTGATGCGAGACTTAAAGAGCATTGAAAAGTAGAACAGGACATCGCAGAGAATGGGAGTTCATTCAGTGGATATGATGAACTGGATTTCTGGAGGGTTTTTGAGCTCCTCTTTGTTCCTTCACTGGAACATCAGGGATAATTCCAATCTGATAAAAGTGATCTCCTCATTTCAGGTGTTTACTTCAATTGCTCAAGAGTAATGTAAAAATAATGCCTTGACTGGTACTTTGATCACTGGGAGCAGCTTGTATAAAAAGAGGACTAGCACAAAGCTTCATGTACAGATTTGAGGAAGTTTCTTTGCATTATGATTAGTACCATTGTGCTGGGTTCAGCTCTGTTTCCTGTTACTCTAAGTGGGGATCAAGTGGTATCTTTCTTGCATTAGCCCTTCACTCACTAATAATATCAAGTCAATATGAAACCACACAACAGAAGAAGATGGAATCAGAAGCATGCCTGTGCATGGTAGTTTCCTCTAGCAAAAAATGGTGGGATTGTTCATATTCTGTGCTCTCTGTGTGTAAATCAGGTCAAATTTTAGACAATTTGATTCAGATCTTACTTGCACAAAAGCTATTACTTAAGAATCAATGGCACTTACACAAGTAACATATAGGGGCTGCTCCCCTTTTTCACAACAATGCACCTGACCTCATGCTCAAACTAAATCACTGCACCGATTCTGAAGTAAGTATGTCAAGATTTAGGCTTAGATAACTAAAAATTACATTGTATTCATTTTCTTTGCTCCATATCTGAGACTGGAAATGCAAACACTGGCAGCTACTACATGCAGTATTGCCATGGCAAGTAACAAGCAAATACTCCAGGGAAAAGACTTTTTTTCCTCCTTCCATCATACTTCTCTGGGTACCAGAGCAGGATTTATTATTTCTCATCGAACAACTAAACAATTACTTCTAGAAATCAAAAKAACACTCCCTACTGAAAAGAGTAAGAACTGTAAGGAATGCTACATTCAGTTTATTGCTTATTTAAAATTTTAAGAAAAAAGTTTCACATCATCTATTGGAGACAGTATTAAACTTGGGAAGACCAGAGTTTAGAGTTTGTCTCCAAGCTGGCCAAAGACAGAAAGCATGGGCTCTGTGGAAGGAAAACATGTTTAGTTTTAAGGGAGCATGAAACACCATTTTTCTAAGAACCTGGAAAAAATTCCCTCTTTTCTCAGCCTCATGAGAAAAGTTTCATCTGTCATTCAAATAGTTTCTTTATAGCTGCTCCTGTTATAGGTGTCACTTCCTCAGTGATACAATTAGGCATCCTGAAGAATGAAACTGCCCCACATTTCATGCTTAAATTCAACAGCAGTTGGGTTATCTGATTCCCTACACACAGTCTGAGGAGAAGGCTGTGGTAGTTCTCTCTTGTTTCTATCTAACAGAAATATGCAACTTCAGCAAACAAGATAAAAACATCAGCCATACCAGTTCCAGCTGCAATTAAAAAAACCCACAAAAAATCCATCAGACTGCTCATCTGCTATTAAAACAGCTGCTTAGGATTTGTATGAAAGAATGAAATGGAATTATATCAGAACTCAAGGGAGAGGTCATATTTACAAAAATCCACTAAGACAATTAGTCAAAGGAAAACACATAAAGATTCATTTTGCCTGTAAAGGCACAAGCATAGTGAACACAATTTCAAGACAGTGTTCACAGACAACAGATGTGAATGTTAAAGATTTTCTTTTCCTGAGCACACTTTTCTCTGCAGCTGGGATATGGCAGACAGGCAGGAACCTGACTGAGTGGTACAGTACATAGAACAGGCCTGCAACAAGCCAGGATCAAGCAAGGCTGGGATCTTCAAGAACACTTAATGTTTCAAATTCTTTTGAAAGACCTGAATAGCCCATTTTACTGGAACGAAAGGCTGTTAAAAAGTAACTATATCAGAAGACCAAAACTGTGCTGATGCACTCTGAATGCTTATTGCTCCTAGGAACCCTTTCTTCAATTATCTTTCCTCTACTTCCTGCAGTTGATCCTGGTTTTAGTGCATTTATCTCAGTGTCTTAGTCTGCCTTGCAGAAGTCCGTGAAATAAGACTCCTATCAACTTAAACAGGAGAAGAATCTGAAATTGGTTTTAGAGGCTTTCCAGAACACAAAATCCCTTTCTTGGCCTATGCTTATGAATTAATGATTGTGTACATTTATGGAGCTATATGAAAAGGAAAAAAAAAAAGTTAAACTGTAACCCTGGGAGAACGGCACTTGGAAGTAATCTATAAAGTTTGGTCACAGAAATTATCTTTGTGAAGCTACTTTTAGGACACTTACAAGTTCTTTTTTTTTCATGCACTCCATAATAATGATGAACAGCTGATGAGCTTGATTCCTGTTGTAGTTAAAGGTTTTCTGGATGGTAACTAGAAGCTGGTCCCTAAGGGATTCGCTTATTATCCTAAATGAAAAATGAGACATAAAAGAAGACATTGCCAGAATTAATACATATTCAGAAGGCCTGCTGTTTGAGAAACAATTTTTCATCCACCAGTGCAATGACTTCATTTTGAAAATAAATGAAAACACAGCATCTTTGCGTTCAGTACAGGTAAAGAATTCACAGAGAGTTAACAGTAATCAGAAAATTCATACCCAGACTGGCCCTCATGCATCTCAGTACCTCAGCATTGATTTAAAAACTGGCAGGGAATTTGAACTATCCTTTCACCCTGGAATATAACGCAGGTAGCTCTTACTCCTGTTATATATTAYAGATATACTTTTGTTAAGAAGTTCAGTCTTCAGGATTTCAGCAGTACACCGTATAGGACTCCTACCTTTGCCTCCAGATGTTGCAAGGTCCTTTGCATATAGCTAAAAAACCAAAAATATTTCACACTATTGATATGTCACCTTGGTTATCTTGGTTATCCTCTTAAACAGAGCATTTAAATTGCTAGCATATCTGAAACCTCATAATATCCAACTGAGAAACAAACAAACCAAAAGATGATTAAAGAAATTAGATCGAAAACATTCTAGAAAGGTCAGAAATGTTTGATCTCTCAAAGCAATCTGAAACAGAGCCCTTCAACCTTCATCTATTTCCTAATAAAACACATGTATTTTCAGATGACAGCAAACATTACCAGCAGGCATTCAAAGCAGTGAGACAGCTGAGCCTGCGAAGTGCAGTAAAATTCAAAGTTCATTGTGACAAAATGATTCTTTCAGACAGCAGGGCTGACAAAAAATTCTCATTACAGACCTGCCTTACCAGATGAACACATTTATCTCATCATCATTATTGGAGAGGAAAATTGGACACTGCATCATATGCACTGGGAGAGAAAGTCATGCAGTGAGCAGATCTCAGACAGACTGATCCTGATAAGCTCTTTCAATTACCTGTGAGCTGATAGGAAGGATGAATAAGGAAAAAAAAAAAAAAAGTTTGATCTAAGCTAAGGAGGTAAGGAGGCTTGGTCGATGGAAAGGAAAAGAAAGTTGCTGAATCATAAATACTGTTGGTAGGATTGAATATGTACGATGTGTAAACATAAAAAAAATCTAGCATCAGAGCTGCTCTCCCAATTCAGCAAATAACATCTGCACTGCTTGACAATACTAGTTGTCTGCTTAATATTTAATCCAAGCTAAACTCCAACTTCAGTCAAGGAAATAGGCTATTTCTTCAGTGCAAGATGGGTGTGCCATACCCGAATCAAGACAAGATACTAGGTTTTTGCCTGAAGCTGGCTACTAAAGATAAAATCCTGATATTAACAATGACAATGGCGAATGTATGTTACTTGACTGGGAGAAGCAATATTTTAAATTAAAAATGCAATACTCTGCTTCCACTTGGAGTATTTGTCAGGACAGATCTGCTCTGCAGAGCAGATGAGCTTTATGCTGCTAGTATAGGCTTTATATCTTTTTTAAACTAACCATACTTTCTATCAACCAAAGGGGCAGACAACCAACCATAAAAAGAACAGATTCCAGAAAACTTTGGATTAGGAGTGACTTTTACATATTCATTTGGGCAATGGACAGGAGGGCTGTGGAGCAGAATGCTCCAGACAACATCCTCCACTCTGTTCATGACATCAGGCAGCACTGCCCTGAAGAACCATCATAGATGCAAAAAATAGCAAGAGAATAGAAGGAAGCCCAACATTTTTTCAGCTGGTCTGGCACTCTTGGAGAATGAAGCTCATTCACACAACACACTAGAATAAGGCAGTACAAATTTTGCAAATACACGCACTAATTAACCTCAGCCCTGGCCTGAGAAAAAGAGTAATTCTTGGGAACCACTTGTTCCTTGCTTCTAACACACCTAACCCAGCACCAAGTATAGTGCAGCAAACTTTGATGGAGCTTGTATGACAGTGTGCTGCACTGAGAGCAAGCTTATTTCAATGGACCATCAAATACATTCCAAGTGGTAACAATTTCCACTCATTAACGCCAGGGCTAAGATCAAACAGGCAACAAAAGTTGACTGACAGCAGAATGCCTCTGTTAGTTGCATTTTGTCCCTGAGGTGTTTTTTTATGAAGCTTTAATGAAAGCAAGGCATATTGTCCTCCCTAGCAAGACACAGCTTTGGTGAAGATCTCAGAATCTTACCCTCCTTCTTCTGAATACTTGTGTGCAAATGACAGAATATCCGATGCTCGTCCGCTACCATCACATATCACAACAGGAAGAGGGGGTTCTTCTCGTAGACACTCTAAGACAATGGAGATGACGTTGGGACCCCCTTCCACTATGAGCCCAACTACAGGAACACCTTGTCCAAGCCCTGCAAAAAACAGAAGAACAGAACCAAAAAAAGAAGTGTCATTGAAACTTAGTTTAAGGGGTTAAGATATTATGAGTAGATGTGATTTCTGTTTCACAGCATCACTTCAAACCAGAGCAGTTAGGAAAAATTGATGGCCATTTCATGGCCAACACCAGGAAAAATGTCCATATGCCATTTCATAGCCCCAAAAGGAAGAGTAAGATGTCTCTCTACCCTTGCTTTTGCATCAGCTCCATATTGATCATTTATTTACTCAGTGTTGGTGAACTGTTTGCAATTTCTTCCGACAGACACCATGTACAGATAAAACAGCTAATATGATTCTCCTATTACTTCATTAGCTTCACTGTTACTTGGATGGCTCCCAGCTACTGTGTCTTTGATGCTTTAACTCTTCATTGGTTACCTACAGGAAGTCTTCAGTAAGGTGACATATACCTATGCTTTCTCCTAAGATAAAAAATATTAAATTAGTGTCTTTATCATGAGGCTGAAATGGCTGGCCGATGGAAGAGACGACAGCTGAGCATCCCTTTGCTGTCCCTGCCTCACTGTGATCTCCAGGCATAGGATGACAAAGGGAAGCCCACAGGTCACATGGTCTCAGTAGCCTTGGTAACAATATACTTGGGGAAATGAAGGACAAAACATTACCTGAAGGCTGACTAATCCCACTATTATAAGCATTCAAATTCAGTTCTTAATCTGACCAGCGCTTTATAAAGAAGATGCGCTTTATTGTATGGCTAAGAACGCGGGAAAGAGTTCGTATTTTCAACCTTCATTCTTCTCTGAAGAACAGGAACACCATGCACAATAAGAGCAGAAGCTTCCTGACATCCTCCTGTCAGTATACCCCAGCTCTGATAAGGAGGAGTCACAGAGCATGGGCCAGCCTGTAAGTCCATGAAATCCTTAGTGATTCCTGCTGAGATTTCCGGAGGAGGTGCCTGTGCTTGAAGTGATTAAAAAGAAACAAAACAACTCCCTGTATGTTGTTACTAGTAGGTGTACTGCAGCCCTTCACAGAACTCTTAATTCCTATGTGTATTCCCAACTTTGCCCTTCTCATGACAAAAATCACCAAACGCTACTTAAATCAGAACCAATATCCCCAGCCCCAGTGGTATTAAAAGAAATGGTACAGAATATCTTGCCTCTGGGCCCTGACTTCCTTATCTTCCAAGCCAGTGCTCCCTTTTACAATGTTACAACTCTCCCACCACTTCTGCAGAAGACAAAGATGAAAAAAACATAGCTAATGTTAGCTATTTCTAATGTCTGTGGGCAACTGTGCACGACGCTGTCTCCACACTCAATGTCAAGGGGCATCATTTTGGTGAGTTCAGTTTCTTAAGCTTACTGTAGGCAAAAAGCAATACTTAAAGACTTTCCAGACTGTTTAGATATCTTGTGGCTGACCTCTAACTGTGCCTTTCAGCTTTACCTGGCACTCTACTTCATTTTTCTGCTCTACCCATAAGAGCACTTAAGCCCTATTAGAAACTTTTGTAGAGTTCAATGCAATTGTCATCCTGAAACATTGGARCAGGCTGCCCAGGGAAGTGGTGGAGTCACCATCCCTGGAAGTATTTAAAAGACGTGTAGATGAGGCACTTAGGGACATGGTTTAGTGGGCATGGTGGTGTTGGGTTGAAGGTTGGACTCGATGATCTTAGAGGTCTTTTCCAACCTTAATGATTCTATGATTCTATGATTCCATGATTCTATGAATGTTTGGGTTTTTTTATTTAWATGGGCCTACACAGGTTACAACGGCATCTGTAAGAAGTCAGAAAGGCAACTGGTAGAACTGATGTCTATTCTCCAGTAGCTCTTAATTGAAGTGTGGATTCAAAGACTATTAACTTTTTTTGGACCATTTTTAATTAGGTTGTTGTGGATTTTTTTTTAAAGTTCCTGGAAAACCACAGCTACTAAAATTTTTTATTTATTTGATCTTTAAAAAAATCATTTTTTCTACAAAAATGTTAATGAAAAAATGTCTTTTAAAAGATTTTTTTTCTAAGCAATGACAAAAAGAATTCTAGGAAGTTGTTTTAGAGAGGCTGTAACGACTGGCAGAAATTTTAAAACTGCACAAAACTCTGAATATGAAAGCACTGATATGAAATTATCTTCATAATGGCTTCATTAAAAATCAAAATCCCAGCTGAGTTTATCTGGAAGATCAAAGAATTTTGAGTGTGATATTTCAAATGAAACAAATTCATATAAAAGAGAAAATAAAATGTTAGTATGAACATTTGGAATCAGAAACCACTGAGCTGCACAGGATTGCTGTAAACAGGAACTGTACAAAATCACCCCATTCTGTTTATTTACTGATGCTTATGAATTCTAGCTAGAAGTGCACAAATTCTTTACATTTCCCTTTCCTTAAATTCTTACTGATTTGAAGCTTCTCCTCGCTATTATTTGTCAACTTCTCTTCCTCCTTTTATGTAATCCTTACTCTTCTGGGTTTTCTGTGTTGTTAGATGTGGGCTCTTTCACCACTTATCAGACAGCGTATGTTCTAGTTTAGTCACACAGTCCTGATCAAATTCCTGCTAGAAAGATCTGGAAGAAGCATTTAATTTCAATACCTTGAACTATTTCAAGCCCTTCTTCCCTCCCTTCCTTTAAGATGTTATGTTTACAGTTTGTCYCACTGTACTTACGTGTGTTAATTTTCTGGAGGGAAATGTGTTTTTCCAACTGACGTCGTAACTTCACTTCAGCTCCGTATTTACCTAGTGTACCATTGTCTGCCAGAATGAAGTGGGTATGGGAACTGTTGAGCACAGAGAGCTTACTTAGAGGGTTTGACATCGTTTGGTAAACCCGTGTTACCTGTGTGTCAAAAGGATAAATGCACCTAGATTAGAACTAAGAACTAAATGTGAAAATCCCCCACACCGCCCAACAGAAGCACATGCCTTATGAGGAAACAAATCAACCAGACCTTTGTAACCAAAAATAGAGGAGAATTAGAAATGGAGCTTGCTTTTATATTCAAAATTTGAACTCTTCACAGCAGTGTGTTCTTTGGAGGATGACAGTCACATCTGTGCACTCTCCTGCGTGTTCCCCTAAGCTTATTAATGTACTCTCCTTGATCACACACTGTGTTACATAATCCTCTTACTGCATTAGAAAATACATTCTCATTAGGACTTCCTAGTAATTAATATGCCACTGCAGAGTACCCATCTACAATAAATGCCAGTCTTGTATACATAAAGGCCCTTATATGATTTATAGAAGTCTCAGCATGCCACACTGAAGTTAGGACCTAAAACTGTCACCACAGAGAGGTCTCTACTATTGAAAGCAATGGAACTTCACTAGCTCCATATTTATTTTGAGGTCATATATGATAACCTGACAAATATATTTAAACAAAAGCTTTTCTTCAAGAAGTTGTTCAATTTCAGCTCTTAGGCATACTTAGAAACAGTGAAAATATTCATACTCCAAAAAGATGAACAGTGTATTTTGTTGCACAGCTGACATTGCTAATTACAGAGGAGTTTCCTTAAAGACTTACATCTTTTCCTATCAGATCTTCCTTGTTTTCTACAATGCCCCATGGTGCAACTCCTATGGCACATATTCGTCCTCTGGATTTGGAAGAATGATCTTTCAAGGCATCTCCCACATGGCGAATGACACCTATAGGTACAATTAATTTAATTCATTCTTGGCACTTTTGAGAGATCACTAAACAACAGAATTTTCTTCTTGCCTCTCACAGAGCTACCTGCTTTTCTGGATTGCTTTCACTACTAAATTGGTATCTCTACTTTATAATAGAACATGCAATGCAGACAAACCCATGCTTCTATTTTGTAATAGTTGCGTGTAAATCCTATTCCCTTTTCGCATCCCTGTTCTGAATTCAATAAAGTCTTTGAAAGACTTACCCAGTTACTTAACTTGCCACAGTGTAATCTGTACCCTTGTCTGGAATTGTATTATTCATTGTACACAATGCTAAACATATATGGAATGCTATCACTGGGGTCTGAGCAAGCAAAACCACCCAACCCTATAGTTATCTAAGAAATATTTTTTCACTTAAAAATTATTCTGAATAGCAATCATCACCTTCCTTAAAGACATTAGACCTTTGCTGTAAAACAAAAGTCAAAAGAATTCATTCTTATCTTACATAGTTTTCTGAGAAATAACGTGATATAAAGATTTATTTCAGCTAAATAAAGATATTGTTATAGAAATATTATAATGAAAGTTTGCACCTGATTGTTTTTTGAAGATCACTCAGAATTGGTATTAACATAAATGAAATGAATTAGAAACCAACTGGTCTCAAAATGTAACAATATATAGGGAATCATCAAAACAGCTATTTTTCAACATGTCTTTCAAATTTTGGACATCATATCAGACACCGTTTTTTTGACAGAATCCAGGAACAGTGCCAAAAACCTCCTAGTAGAGTTATGTGGAGTTGCTGTACAACTGATGTTTTAGATATCATCAAAAAGGAAACACAGAAACATAAAACTGTTTCAGGTGGCCAGAAGACCGGAGGAAAATGCAAACAGGAGATTGCAATGTCTTCAAGTAGAGACATTTACAACTGACTTCAGGTTTGTGTTTCAAGATTGCTAATTTACAGTCATTCATTTAAGAACAAATACCTTATGTAATTACAAGCCAGAGCATGTGGCATGCATGGTGGTAGGTGATCTCATGGAGACAGTGACTCAGGGACATGGCATTTAAGGTGGATTATCAACTGATCACTAACTCTCAGAGAGATCACACAGCCTAAAGGCTAACTCAGTCCTTGGCTGCATGAACAGGGAAGTGTCAAATGGAAGCAGAAAGGTTGTTTTACTTCAGGGATTAAAAGCTTCATCAAGCACTGGCTCAAAAATTGCAGCGTCCAAAATTCAAGAAGGCTGTTAGAAAACTAGAGAGAGTTCAAAGCAGAGGTGTGATAATGACTGAAGGACTGGAAAACATGCTTAGTGTGAGAGTTTTATGGAACTCAGCCTGTGCAGTTTGACGGAAGTGCTGTATATGAAAACATGCTCAGGAAATACACTTCTAGTAACAGAAAGATCTTTGTACAAAAAACCAGTAAGAAGCTAAAGCTAGGCAAATTTGGAGTACGAGATTTCTTAAATACAAGGATAACCAAGCATTAAAAAAATGTATTATAACTAGTGGCAGATTCCTTGCTACTGAAACCAAGGATGAAAATTTTTTTCAGGGGAAACACCGAGTAATGCAAATTGATACTGACCCAAGAAAATCTTATGGTCTGGGCTGGGTAGGAGATTAACACAAATGATTACAATGCTCCTTTTTTTGGTCTAGTAGCTAATGACTCATTCATGTAGACTTAAATCTTCTGCCTGTGGGAAAGATTAGTGAATGAACATCACTGAATTCTTAAGTAAACTAAAAGTGCTGGTAATTGCTTACCTGTACTAACACCTCCCGTGAAAATCCAAGCTCCTGTGGTCATGGCAGCCTTTATCAGACCTTTTCCAAATACTTGTTTTAATTTAGGTTGCATTTCAAAGTTCTGGAGGCCTCCATGGACAGAGATTAAGAGTTTGGGCAGTTCCAGCTGCCAGTCTTTCACCATGAGATGCAGCAGAGAATCTGGTTTAGTGTCATATGACACACGGATATACTGCAAAGAGCAATGTGTAATATTATCACTCCATCTGCTCTGTAAATTGTCTATTGACTGAACAAAGAATGGTTATATTAAGCCTTCCATCTTGAAGAAAGAGTTTTACARTTTTGAAGCAACACATTGTTAAATTTCTCTGCTGCTTATGATTAGAAAAAACAGGTTGAAACCTTTCACTTTGCTATTGAGAATTTACCATTCACTTCATGGATTTTAAAAGCACCACTCTCCTCTCTTCACCTGCAAAACTGACTGCAATCAAGTGATCCTAAGCTCTTATTACAAATCTGCATTGTTGGAAGCCACCTATTTAAAATGACTGGAAGGTGTTTTGTATTKTTCCTAAAACCTCTGGTTCAACTGCCAAAGAGAAGCAACGACCTTCATAAGAAATAGGAAGCTTATGTTACATTTTATCTCATTCACTGTTGATGTACATACTTCTGCCTCTGAAGCAATGATTTGCATTCTTCTCAGTTTAGTTCCACCATTGTAATTTCTTTTCAAACTACTAGTCTATCAAAGAAAACTATGAAATAAACTCATGTTTATTTCTGATTTAAAAACAAACAAACCACCACTAACAAAAACCACCAACCTCTCCCATACATTTTAGACAAGTTTTTGCAGTGTGGTTGTCTCAAGTGGCAGTCTCRGCAGAGAGATAAGAAAGCAAATGGGCAAAGAAACAAATCTAGGTTTGGATTTGTTCAGAAGACAGGCAAAATAGAAAGAGATTTTTTTCAGAAGCTTGACTTGCTGTTACTTCTACTACTAAGAAAACTCAACGGGCCGTTTTCCAGCTCCATCAGGCCTCCATCTTTCAGGAAGGCAAGATTAATTTCTATTTTTATTAGACTTCAAGCCTTAGGAAAAAATCTGTACCCATGCTGGGTTATTTGGCCCACAAATCTAATACAAACAGATGGAATCTTGGGCATTAATACATGCAGCTGCCTCCTTAGCTGGTATTTACTGACAGTAACTTCAAGAAAACTGTTTCATCAAGACGTTATAAGGTGCTTCCTAACTAAGTATTATTTTTCTCTTGCCTTTTCTCTCTCTCTCTCTTTTTGAGCATCTTGTCCACACCTTTCTGAGACAGCAAAGAGACCTCCTTTGATTTCAATGGATTATGCACTGAGTAAGCTGGAATCCTGACACATCCATTAAGCTAACATACCAGATGAATACCTTAGAGTAGCCTATGCTCCTTACCATGGCCTTATTTGAATGTCCTCCTCCCTGGAATTCAAGGTTTCCATAGGCATCAGTTGGGTATGTTTGGGTGTGTTTACTGACAGACCATTTCTCTGGCTGAGCTTCCACTTGCTTTGTTTCTTCTCCATTTTTATTAGCTGTTATACTTGGAGGAGGTGGAATATGTTGGTTAATCAGCTGGCCACAGCAGCACCTGTAAGTTAAAATTTGAAGTGACTTTGATTACAGTATCTTCAATATTGGATGGTGATTTAAAAAAAAACAAAAACAAAAACAAAAACGAATAAATCAGAAATTAGATTTTCAACTGACCATGCCTTGCTCTACATGAATCATAGAAACACCTCTTCTAGGTCATATCTGTTGTATTTGCATACAGACATATGCCAGAATTTACAGCCCACAGGTGTTTCTTAACAAGCAAAGATAAAAAATTTCACTTCACTTCTGTTATACACTGGAAAGCTGTTCTAGGCTAAAGGACAGGGAAGGAGGAAGAATGCAGAACAGGAGCAGTGACCATCTGTTTCCTACTCAGAGGTGACAGCTAGCATGTGACATAAACTGCTATGTTATCCAAACAAGCTGGACCACAATTTAGCTAGCCCATGCAGTAGCAGTAATATTAATATTTGGACTAAGAATTCCAGTCCCCCTGTATAGTATTGTTACTGGTAGTGTGTGGTGGTGCATTCCCCCCCTGCTTCTCCTGGGCCGCTTATTGATCTGGGCCGCTCGTTGATCTCAGAAATTCCTGTGTCATACCAACTGTGAAGAATGGTACCACTTGCTTCACAGTGCACATTACTGCACCCTTGCTTTTAGAATTCAGTATGAATTTATGCTCTGGTTTGCAAAGCTAGGCACTAACAACTCGCTGCCTCTCCTGCTGCCCAGCTTTATCATCTCTGTATGACATGTCCCATGGCTCTGTGCAGATTCGAGTGCAAGCGTGTCTTGCACTTTTGTTCCCCTGTCATCTCCCTTTAAGGGCAGTGAGTAAACTGGGTCTCAGTTTCACATGTCTAAATCCAAATCAAGTCCAGTTTCTTCAGTATTAACCTTTTCTGTTGGCCAAAACAAAAATTTCAAATGTTACCTGCTGATGTCTTTGTTGCTGGCAATTACATAGATGCATTCTCTTTTTGAAAAGGTCTTCTCTATCCAAGCCTTTTGACCCTTTAAAGGGAGAAAAAATAAGGAGAAACATACTGAAATATTTCTGTGTGGCAGATATAGTAACATTTGCCTTCTATTTTCAGCTACTGTTTTTAAAAACAGGCACTGAATTCATTAAATCACTTTTAAACACCAGATACATCTACTCATGAAGCAAGTAGGTGATGTGAATTTTCCATGACTTGGATAAAATTCAAACCTCGAATGTGTGTAAAAACCTGTAAGTGCAATGATGCTGGTCTTGAAGTTACAATGTTTATCTGAAGGTCTACCAAAAATGCAGCTGCTTCTTCCCATTTTAGTAAACAGTAAATGGACTCAAAGTAGTACAGAAAACCAGCATAAATTGTGACATAAATAGATTAATGGTATTTACTCCAAATAATACTTTAGTATTGTTCTTTGTATATAGAAATTGCTTCCCCAAAACTTCCCCTGCTTGATTAACAATCTTCTCAAAATCATTTTTTCCTGTTGTAAATCAAGTTCCAATCATTCCTAAGGCATCTTACTCTTAACAAGACCCGTCTCAGGAGGAGGCATTCCTTAAATTGAAAGAACATTTGACAGAAAAAGTACAAACTCTTCAGGCATAGTGTATCTGTGAAACAGGAAGAGGAAAACAACCCTGAAGACAAAATTAAATTGCGTTGGCCTATTATACTGTGTTTGCAAACCAGAAATTAGACCAAGCTCACAGCCATTTTAAAAACATCGATATGTAGGCAAGCTAGAACAAAATCATAGATCTGCACAATGCGGTTAGAAAGTCTGTTGCAGAAGCGTAGTCCAGTTGAGTTTGGGAACACTGAAGGGAGCGAGTTCAGACATAGCTGCAGGCCAGACTTTCCCATAGCTTCTCCCCAGGCCTCCTCTGTCCCTGCAACCATCAACAAGGCAAAGTATCATCATGATTGCAATAATAAACCAACATTTAGTGGTGAATTTAAAAAAGTGAACTCAAAAGCTGCCTTTTAATTTTAAAGGAATGAAAAATGTTAAAAAACACTCATGATTCGATGACACCAATAACTTTGCCTTGCTGATGAAAGCTGCTTCTTCTGAGTTTGAATTAGGGAACTATGTCTTAATTAATTTTCCAATTAGCAAGCAAACGTTGTATGTTTTGCTTTAGTTTCCTCTGTGGAAGTGAAATGAAATTTTTGCAGAGACAAAAGCTAAAAATGACACAAGAACTTTCAGGGTGCCTTCCACAAAAAAAAAAAAGGGCCTTTCCTAGAGAAAGAACTAAAAACCTTGCTGATTTCCTGACTTTAAAAAGTCAACTGCAGATTCCTGTCAGATGAATGCTCTGTCAGCCTGTCTGGTAACAGCTTCAAGGCTGGACTAGCCCCCTAAGTGCTGCACAGTCTACGGCATGATGAATAGAGGGTGTGGTAGTTCATCTTTTTTTTTTCTTGTGTGAGGCAAGAGCTGTCTCTGAAGTTCCTTTGTTTGTTGACTTGTTAGTTCCTGTCTGGCTTCTTCGTTTCCTCCATTATGTCTGAAATAATAGGAGACTACCTGAAGTTCCCTCATTGCAAATAATTGCAAATAAGTTGCAAACCCAAGCTTCTACTTCATGAAAAAGCTATCCATAATCTGTCCAGCTACGTAAATGTTTGCCTCTTTCAGGTGCCTCTGAGCCAGAATGCCTCGACGATCAGTGGTCTGGGAGATCCTGCTCTCCACTCTAATATACTTACTGATTTACCAAGGCAGAACCACCTCATTTCATTTTAA
Organism: Phoebastria nigripes; assembly: GCA_035582835.1. Taxonomy (NCBI): domain Eukaryota; kingdom Metazoa; phylum Chordata; class Aves; order Procellariiformes; family Diomedeidae; genus Phoebastria; species Phoebastria nigripes. Next base: position 23,792 of record JAYKAV010000782.1, on the reverse strand, counting down.
AAGGAGTTGTTTGGGAGCTCATAGCACCACAGAGAGAGGAAGGGTTGAGAACTCATAAGACAAAACTTCATGTAGCTTACAATGTTACTTGCTTCCTGAATGACAAGGCATATATTTCAGGCATTTAGCATAAAGAGCTTGATTATGTAGCAAATTTTCAGGGAAGAGAGTATTAAATTTAATATCTAAACGCCGTGTGACTTGGTCAACTTTCCTGTCTTGACTCCATACATTCCTTCTTCAAATGAACCTAAAAAGCCTTTGTTCCCAAAAATATTTAAAAGGTTCTTTTTATACACTTTCTGGCAAGGCTTTTACAAGATGACAAGTTTTAGCAATAGTATTATTAAAAATAGAGCTCAGAAAATGCTTTAGTTTTATAGCATCGGAGACTAGTTATTGAGGTGCAGTTCTAGAAAAGTGCAGAAGAAAACATTCAAGACAGGGAGATCCATGAGGCTCTGTGGTATGCAGAGGTGGGTGGTTACATCAAACAAATGCTGTTTACAGATTTTGCTATTTCACAGGTATTCAGGCTGTTCAAAATATTCAGAGAGCAAAAAATAGTCTATTTGATTGGAATTACACTAGTTTTTAAAAATTAATCCAAAACCACACAGTGTCCAAATTCACTGCTGTTTCACAACTATGTCCAATGTTGTTACTTGTGCTTATTCACACCATACTAGCTTACGACCTTTAATGTTATAAAATGAGCTTATAGGAACCTGTTACAGAGGTTACGTCATTTATCTACTTTTTAAATTCTGTATTTTCATTTTTAATTACTTTTAAATTTATTTAGGTTTTATTATTATTTTATATATTTTAAACAGATTCACTTTTTTCTCCAAATAAAATTTTAGACTTCTGTGTGGTCTCTGATAAGTCCTTGACTGAGTGACACAAATGCCCAAATCAATCCCACAGTGCAGGAAACACTCTTCAAAATATAAATGGTAACAGATGCTGCACATTTAACTGTTCTGTAGAGAATACTTGAAAATGCAAGCCAGAAATATCAAAACAACTTGGATTTTTACACCATGTCATTGAGTACTGCTTTACCTTATTCCTCGTAGCTTACCAGAGTTTCCTTTGCTATTTTGTGTGCTTCATGTAAAAACAGTTAATTAACCACTGGATTAAGTCACAGACTTAATATCTGTGTTTGGAAGGAAGCTTTTGCATCTTGGTATCTAAAATGAGCTCTACAATACAGCTCAGCTCTCAGCTGTGCAGTCGTTCTTAAAACCCCTCTCATAGGAGGTCTATTATCTACTGCAACATTGAAAAAAACCTTACATACTCACCTAAAAACCCCGTTAGAAATCAGTCACTATAGGCACTACAGTTGGACAACACATTATGCTCTACTGGCTTATTTTTCTGTGCTAATGAGAGGAAGGCAAAAGCAGGCATTACAGATCAGGGAAATAAAACCTCAGCACATTTGGTCAGCCTTTGAAGTTTCACTGCTTTTGTCTATTTAATCTGCTTAACCAAAGCTTCATTATAATCCAGTGCAAATACTCAAGCAGAAACATTCACTGTCAGGAAATGGGCACCCTCCCCACTTACTTGATACAGATTATGTACATTTCTCTCTATGGACTGGAATTTATTTGGTTTCTTGAGGAAGTACGCATACTGTCTCTTCTGAATTGGAAAAAAATAAGCGCTTTTTAACAGCCTTGGAATGGATGAATTGTTAAAGGACTATGACAGATCAGCTACAGTTTTCAGACCAACAGCCAGTGGGAGTATTAGGCTAACAGACAAGTAGTTGCTGCCAGCAAGATTATGGCACTAAAAAACACTGCACATTTTCCATTCACCTCTAAGAAACACAAAAAGCACAAGATCCCAACTTGTTGATAGTAGTGAAGTTCAAATCTGCTTACTACTGCAAATCCTGAATGTACTAATCAGAATCTAATTTTGAAAAAGCACATTTCAGATGTTCAGTGGCATATTTGTTCTCCTTTATGAAAACTGACAATGGGTCTCCTAAATTATGATAAAAACAAAACAAAACCACTGCTAATTCTTGGTCTTCGGCCTAGAAATCAGTATGTTGCCAAGAAATAGTATTAATTAATACTGGGTTCATGTTATTCTACTTTATGGATTTGTTATTCTCTTTAGCATTAAAAGAAGGTATCCTCCTGCAGAAGGTCATCCTGCAGAAAGGAATGGAAATCAGTGTTGTTGGTTTGTAAATCGTGAGTTAACAAAATCAAGACCCTAAAAAAATAGTCACCTTTCTAATATAGCCATTAATAAACACAAGAATTCCACAAAGTCCAGTTGTCCTTTGACTATCACAAACGAACTACACTATTTGCTGAGAAACGTGCATATCTAGGGCTGCAGACACACAGTAACTGAAAATTTTCTCTCACCACCACACACAGACAATTCCAGTTTGCTGCTAAATTAACATTAAATTTTATGTATTTTACTTCATATATAACCAACCATTCAATGAACAAGTACTGGACCTGAATTTCAGGCTGTACCAAAACAGAGCCCGCAGCTCTGTTTCACTGCAGCTTCATGCAAGAGCAGCAGGTAGGCTCTGGACCAATGCACCTCTGGTGAAAATCCAGGGTGGGAATCAACACAGGAGAGCAAAGCCACTGGAAACGTCATGCTACAAACTCTTATGTGCCATTGTGCCACCAGAAGCTCTGAATTTCAGTCGTCATATACCTCTGCAGGATAGCAGCAGTATTTAGTGTCTGTGAATAATCATAACGATAAAACTACCACCAAAGGAAGTGAAAGAATTTGGGGGTGAAAGGGTGGCAGGGATGAGAGTCGCAGTGTCGCTGGAGCGCATCCAAAGCCCAAACTCAACCAGACCTAAAGCCAATGCAGTCAGCCCTCTCAACTGCCATGATCCCCAAAAAGAGATGCTCCATGCAAAGGGGACACATGTCTTTGCTGGATGGCTTGGCATGCTTGACTTGGTCACAGGATGGGATGGGGCTTTGGCCTTATCTTGCAACTAGAGAGCATCCACTTAAGACAGCTCTTTGGCACCTGGAGCCCCATTAAAGAGCACACGCTGCCCAGCTGCTGCACTCCAGTGAGGCTTTGCCTATACCAGGCACAGCTGGTCAGCAGACAAGCAGGCATGCAAACAGCAGTGCTTGGTGCATGAAGCCACGTACAGGGATCAGATGCGGCAGACAGTGCCTGGCACGCAGATGCAATGGGGGAGTAGGCAGGGGACCAAATGAATGTATGTCATGCATAGTACAGGGTTTGACAAAGCTGTTCAGGCTAAATCAAGCACAGAACAATACAAAAATGGAGTTGGCTGGGCAGCAGAGCTCACATCTGTGGAATAATACAAATTACTTTCACCAACATCTTGTTAAGACRTGGATTGATCATTGTCATTTATGGAAACATTCAGCTGTAACCCTGTTCACACCATCTTACCAACATTTCCTGGTAATCCTCCTTTAGTTTGCAGTATGCTGCAAAACGTGGTATCACCAGGGAAGTAAAATCTCAACTGTGTTGCCCAATTATTTAATTAGAATGCTCTACAGAATTAAATGGGGATATTTATGCCAGATTTGAGCAGAGAGATGTTTGAACCCATGCTCCTGTAGCAACCTTGTCAGGGAACCATTTGCTCTGTGGTTGAGACTAACACACAACAGGCAGGATGCCAGCGTCAGTAAGCAATGTTGTTATTTCAAATTGAGGCCAGAAATCACTCCTGCTGATGATGTGGAAACCAGTAAGTAGTGGTATGCTGCACAGAGCGCTGTAATGAGCTTTCATGCCTTCATTATGCTTTGTGTTCCTGGCCTGCTGGTGAGGCATGCAGCAAACATCCACTGAAACAAAAGGAATAATTTTCTCTCCACATTCATAAACTTAGGGACACAGTCTACAACAGGAAGTAACAAGCTCTCTTTTCAACGTTACACAATTCTGCTGCATCTCTTAGAGATACACAGCTCTTCCCCAGAGGCTTAGAGATGTGAAAAACAGCTATAGCCTCAACACCACAGCAGACCTGGCTTGCTCTGACATGGTTGCATATACCCAGCTCCAGCACAAAGTCCATGGAGGCACATTAGTACAGTGTGTTGGATGAGCTCAGACACCCTACTAAGAGGCAAGCACAGCTGCTCGGGCATAGCTCAGCATTAATGTAACTATACAGCTAATGTAAAGCAACTAAACAACCATTTAGAGCATACCGCAGAACAGCTTGGCTCAGTGCGTGCCTGCAGAGAACATACCTTGTGTAGTTTTGCAATGGAGAAATTTTTTTTTGCATGGAATGCAGAAAGAAACTCACTGACCAGGTTACACACCACACACACCACATTTTAAGGTAGCAAAAGCCATTCCTGCAACAGCTCAGCCCCATCCCTTACTGTACCAAATTTCAGGGAAGAATTTTCTAAGAAATGTTAACAATAATGTATAATCTCCTTTTGTTACATATTCCAGTTATGTTATTAACTTGCCAAATCCTCCTCTTGCCTTTAGCCCTTCTGTTCTAGATGCTAGGGAGATGAGAAACACAAATATATATCTGTTCTTAGCCTCCTTTCTGAGATCTGTTTTGGATTTTTTTCCCCCCAAAAAGCCTCCTGCCCGCAGACGCTCCATATAGCCAGTTTTACTCCAAGATCTTAATGAGTAGCAGAGTTATAACAAACACAAACCAAGATGCTAGGACAGGAAGTGTTGAGCAACTTTATGTATGGGTAGTAGAGTCACCCCTACCTACAAGTAACCATTCCCAAGAGGCCCAATATAGCAGAGTGGATGAGCAGGGAGAGACAGCAAGCGGCCTCTAACATGATGCTAGCCAAAGTAGCCTGGTAAATACTAGTTTCTTCTATAAGATAATTTGCTAATAATTCTTATTTGAAGATATAAGATGACCCTGGTATCAAGCTCTGACAAGGCTCAGGAATGATTTTGTACTGTAACAATTACCTGCCCTGTCTAACATAAAGACTCTTTGCTAGATACGGTTTTAAAGGAAGTCAGAACGCTTCCAGATTATATGCATTTGGGATATTTCTCTTAAACTACTCTTAACTTTGAGCCTTTAATACAGGCTATTCTGAACTGAAATAGAAAAATGCTATTATCATGAAAACCCATGTGATTCAACACCCTCAACAGCAGATCTTCCTTTGTGAAATTCATCAATACTTACGAAATCATAACCAACATAACAAGGTACTTCCCTCATTACAAAACTAAGCCTATGAATAGTCTAACTAGAACTACCCACGTGCTTAATTCTCCTCATTATTTGTGGTTTAGAAAACTGTGTCAATAGATGTTAATTATGCATGCAAACAAAGACTAACCTGCACTTACTGATGCAGATGCAAAAAACATTGAATTGGACTAGAATATTGCCTCTATATGAGAGAGATCTGGGTCATTCGAGTCCACATTATTAAGAATAATGGCTATTAGTAGACATGATCAAAAATGTGCTGTTTGGAAAAGAGGTTAAAAATATAAGCACTTCTTTGATTTAAGAGGTTACTAGTTCAGAGATAACTTCTATAAAACTTCTCATAAGCCGGTTAAACATGCTGATTTTTCATACATGATGTAATAGTATGGTTTGAGACCTTATAATCATTTTTCTTTAAGAAATAGGGCAAACCATGAATGAAAAACATTTCAAGAGAATGACTACATGTTGTGTGAGATATTACTTATCTATGAGAGTTTGTTCTAAATGTACAGTTCTAATTAGTACTACTTGAAGCGCAGAGCGCACTGAACAGGTAGGCTTGGAGAATTTATTATACTGACATTTTCAAAATGTGGTGAAAGAAAGCCACTATTTAAGGCATACTGCTAGGCATGTTAATAAAAAACACTTTAAAATTACTACAAACTAAAATTTCTATATTCACAATATAATACAATAGACGCATATCTCATAAGTCTCTAAAATCTGGAGATGCTGAACAAATATATTTTGAGAAAAGGTAACATAAATATTTACTTCTCTCTTCTGCTTTCTGTAAATATGCACTCTTTTTGCAAATATATATGTAATATACTAGTTAGTCAATCTGTCCCTTAAGAAATTAACATTAGTTTGCAGTTTTCCTGAAAGCAAGGTTCTCCAGGTAGAATTCTGTTAAGTAGTTTGAGCTGTTGAAAATTTGCAACTTGCTGTGGCTAATTTTACACTCAGTAAAGCAATTCTTTTCCAGGCATTAGCTAATATGTAAGCTTTAACAGAATATGCCACAATCGGCCGCATTTTATACCCTGCTGCTTTCTGTCATTTTCAAAAAAGAGAATTTCCAGCTATTTCCAATTTGGGCTGCAGGGTTTGCACAAAATTATTCCTTATCATCTTTTAGAAATCATTATGAAAGCATTGGAACTCAAGAGCTAAATTATTTCCTGGAGATGCTAAGTATGTATGTTTAAAATACTGTATTATATATACCTGAGAGTCCCAACATTCATTGGGAACTTTCTGAAAACTTGAGTACTTCAGGATTGAAATAATTACAAAGGGTGAGGGCAATGGGAGATTTCAAACGAGTTTATAGATAAAAACAGTTTTCAGAAAATTTGGTCAATCTTCTTTTCAGTCCTTACGCATCTAAAACCCTCGAAGCTGTGAGTGAAAAGAATTAATAGGCGCCATAGAACCAGAAAACAGTATCTTCAGCAATGTTCCTGGACTTTTTTCATGGTGTGCAACACATTGTTCTTCCCTAAAGACAGAGGAGAATACATCTAGCTTCAACAGATCATAATACAATCCAGGAAACACAACACAGGAAATACTCTGCCTGTACTGATACACAGTATCATTTACAGTTGTCAAATATTAGGTATAACTCATTAACATATTTGGCTTTAAAATGTTAGCCGCAGTCTACCATTTGAATTAAAATGATAGTGGGGGAAAATTATGATAAAGGTTTCAGTTTACTGGATTTAATCCATTATCAAAAATGGGGAAGAAAAATTTTAAAGCCTGAATTAGGGGAGTTATAGCAGACTCAAACAGGCCAGAAGTTGTGTTCACAGCTGTCTCTGGCTCGATAGGGGAATACAAGGATATGCCCTTTTGGAGCTACTGTTACTCTGAGATGTCCCTCTGCAAGACCCCAGCTGCACTACAGCAGAAGGGGTAGGAATGACAGAAGAGTGGATGGGAGCACCATTCTTTGGAGTTATGATTTGAAGAGCTAGGGGGTAACAAGGGCCAAAACCAAGCTTCCTTCACTCAATCATTTGAAAGATTGGTACATGAATACTCAGGGATCACATGTAGGTTGGATTTTGGTGAGGGAGTTCTCATAGAGACTTCTCATATCAGAGCTCAATATGCTTTATGGCAGAAATGCATTACTTCAAATGACAACAGCAGCATTGTTGATAGAAATGTGATGGGGCTGCTGATATTTGTTTTAAGTGTTTCACTGGGAAACACCCTTTACCAGCAACCCTCACTRGGGTAAGGAAAACCACCATAAATTATGCCCTTTTCTGTTCTAAGACTTCTGTAATACCTGACCTACCATCGGACCTTGATAAACTCAGCTGGAAACAAACAGACACAGAAAGAGGCTTGCTTATCAGAAGCCTTGTTGCCAAAAGTGAACTCCAGAAAGTATTACTGGCTAATTTTGAAAACTGAAAACAACCCCAAAACAAAGCAAAGTCCCAACCTATAAAACAAAAAAACCCCCAGAACTCCATCCCCATTTGCTGCAGAGGTAGCTCTAAACTAGCATTCAAAACACTGAAATATGTAAGATATGTTTTCACCTAATGTTTCTTTGCCACCATTTCTACATGTTATTACAGTCATACCCAAGCAATTTTCCAATTTTGAAATGTTTCAAGACACCTTTTTTGGACTTGAAAACTCATTTTGTCTTCTTGCAATTAGTACTTCAGGTTTCACGTCTTTCAAAATAAATGAGAAATCTAGGAAGTAGTCTCATCTGAATACTGTCATTTGAACTGAATTGTCTTTCTCCAATCATTCATAGGTCATTATACAGCTCTTCAGCGCAAATTTCAATTATGCATATCGATGCTAAAAAAGGTAGCAAAGCAGAAGACCATCAGGAATGAAATAAAAGATCATTTAAAATCATGTCCTACCTGCTTGTCACTGGAAGTGTTTCAAAGTTTGGAAAGATGAATTACATCTAGAATAAATGGCATTTAACTCTGAGCTTCTGTCTCATCTTTCTGTTTATCGTTCAGACTTCTCATTCATCTTACTGTTACGACTTCCAGTCTCTCTGAAGTTCATGAGAATTCCCAAGGAGATGGGTTTCCACCACTTTAAGAAGAGAATCTCATATGATAAGCATGTGAGCAGCTTCTTTGTTCAAACCAATCTCATGACTCCCTTTGAAGGTAATCCTTTAGAAGTCTCATGACCCATCTCCCTGCCCAGAGGGTATTTTCATCTCATGGCAGAACAAGGCACAACAAATCTACTTTGATAGTGCCCAGATCTCCAATTTGTTAAACCTCCTTTCCTCTCTTCAAATGGTGGATGTACTTGCTGTAAAAATGCCAGCACTGCAGAAAGGCTAAAGCAGGAGCTGAAACTTTTAATTTGAAGTATCCCCTCCCTTCTGCTAAAATATCAATGTTATTTGCATAATTGAGACAATTGGACATAATAGTCCTTTCAGGGGTCCTCATTAGATGTACAGCTCTACATTCTTTGAAAAGAAAAAAAAAAGAGGTCATACAGCATTAACTATATCTAATCCTTTTTAGAACAATTTGAAGTTGGGCAAAAGCTGTACTAAAACAGCTGAAGTCATAAATAAGCCAATAATTTTGTAACTTTACATATCACATGCATTTTCATACCCTGTTGCTTTTGTCAATTTACTTAATTCCTTTGCTGCGAAGGGCTTCTTTTGCATTTTCTCATACTTTAAAACTACCAATAGCAAAGGACAGTGCGTTGCAGGTAGTTCTTTTTTCTGCTCTAACTTTCAAATATCTACCTTGTCTTGCTGTGCCGGGTGCAAACATAATGCAATAGTTAAGGATGACATCTAGAATCACACCTAAGGATCATACCATCTAGAGCTAAAGGCAGTCTAACTCCCCGCTTCTGCTGCACTGCACTGTGCAGACAAGTAGCCTGCTAGACTCTAATCTTGTTTCATTGTTCCTGTATCTGATCTCCAATGTACTGAAGACATACCCATTTGTGACCAGCAAAGAAATATTTTACAGACATCATTTCAACTTCTGTCCTGCCCTAAATGCCAAAGCATGCAGCTGAAACAGCTGTTTTAGAACCAGACCCTGCTCTTCCTAATGAGACAAAGTTCCTGCTGACTTCATGAGAAACAGCAATGGGGTATGGAAGAATCAGACATGCCTCTGGAAAACTACATTGCCAAACAAATTTTGGACTTCATTTCTCTTTGAGGAAATGGTAAATTTTCAACAAAGCAAGACACTAGTAAGAGAGCACGAAGTCAAAGAAAGTAAGCAACTAAGTCCGTTGTAGGGCACAGCAGTCCATTAATAATGGAAATACAGAGCATTCCTTCATTTAGGGAGTTTTTTACTTGAAGCCTTCATCCAGAGTTCACTAAATTTAATGACAGACTTTCTATCAATGTATTCAACAGACACTGAAACAGAGCATATCGCAGATGTACTCCACAGTTGCGTGAATTTCTTTTTCTGTGCTTTCAAAATCACGTTGCTAGTTCTACCTCTGAAATCACATCAAGCTTAAGTTCCAGTTGTTGCAGAAGCTGTCTGATACCCTTTTCAAGCAAAGGGATTGTCTCAAAGCCACTACCCACCATTCTTGAAAGCCGAGCGTAGAAATGGAGGACATACGATAAAGTCAACAGATGTTTCTTTTTCCAGTGAAAACCAGATTTCAGACATAGTGGCCTTTATGGATGTCTCTTCTATCTGGAACATGGTGTACTCTGTGAGCTAGAAAAAGTTGACCTATTGGACAAACTGCAAGAAATATTATCAAAGATATATAAGCCAGAAAATCTACACAAAAAAAGCGATTTGGGCACTTAACTCCCTTCTGAAAATGGAACTCAGACATGCAGTGTGGTATGTTTCTTTGGCTAGGTTCTCTATAGCAACAGAAGTTAAAAAGGAATTAATTCCTTTTTGCTTGTGAATGAGTTCTCCTTGGCCAGCCATTATGCAAGAATGCGGGTTGTATCTACAGTACCTGCATTTGGAAGACAGGACACATTTTAAGAATCAATATTGGAAACATCATGCCTGTGCATTTTGTTCTTCCATTCGTTAGCTCAAACTGCAATGATAGAAATGTACACCTGAGGAAGTACAGTATTTTTTAAAATCAAATGCAAGTTTTGCTGACTCCTCCCGTAATGGAAATTTGATAGGCATGCAAGCCTGCCAGCATATCCCTTCTACAACACTGTAACTGCTCTGGCACCTCAGTTTAAATAATGAGACTGATGAAAGATCACCAAGCCATGTGCATCTACCCAAAAGGAAAAAAATTGTAGCTGTTAAAGTGTTCAGTTTAAGGTGACTGAGATCAAAGCCCCCCTCTACAAGCATTAAGAACATTTTCCTCACTTGCTATTGCAAATAAAGAACAAGTTTCGAAAATTTTGAAAAACACAAATTTCAGACTGGGTGTTTTAAGCAAAGCCAAAACTTGTCAGGATGCCTACACTCTAATGAGAATGTTCTGAATAGTAGTTCAGATAACACAAGGTATCATTCTATATATATAAAAACATGATAATATAATAATAATTATATAATATAATAGGAATTAACTAGCATGGTCCAGGGGTGGGGTGGGGCAGGGAACAGCCATGTAAAAGCAAAGGGACTTATACACAGTGTGTGTAAAATAAACCTTAACCAGGTTGGCTAAAAACCTCATAAATGTGCATTTCTGTTGTCAAGGGCAGACAGCCTACTGTCTGCTGTGCTTACTGTCTGAAATGCCTATGACAAAATTCTGCATGGTAAGAGGAAGAAATCACGGCATTTAATTCCAAATATATAATTCTGTCAAGTTCAGCCAAAGTGCTCATTCAGAGTTCAAAGGAATAACACATGAGTGAAAAAAATTACATTCTCAGAGAAAATGCCACTACACAAAAGACAGTTTTCATGGATGCCTGCACTCATACTATGGGAAGGCTCACAGCACTTGGGAGTTTGTTTTGTGACATGGCTTGATATAAATGCACTGTGAAGGAAAGGGATAAAGATACGCATCTCTGCTGCCCTCACTGTGACTCTCTCAGAAAAAAATTCCCTTGGTTTCCAATGGTAGTCAGTACCCACAGGCTTGCAGGGAGTAAGCAGGAATGAAGAACAGATGCATTTGGTTTTATTGATTTAAACAATATCTTCACATAAAATATAGAGGCATTAGTCCATGCCAAAAAAAGCTTTATTTACATCCTTCATTGTTAACACATGCCCTTATTACTTCCACCACCAAAATAAAATACATGCTTGCTTCACTGATAGCAAACAACTTACTTATCTTCAAAAAGTAACAAGTTGTTATGGTTTTATTACAACTGCTGCAAATCTAATACCTGGGTAATCAGTTACATTTATGTATGAATAATTGAAAACTCAGTAAACATAACTTTTTCCAAGTGATAAGTTTTGGCTGGTGTGTTTGATAGCTCACTTACTGAATGCAGCTAATAGCATTTTCTTAAGAAAAAGATAAAATACATTACACAGTTCTCTGATCTGATGCATTTGCTCATCTCTCCCAAATGTGTCTATATCAATGAAATCAATACAAAGACAGACAACGTATCATTTCTTTTCAGATACCTACTGGTCTTGAAACTACTCCCCTAATAAAAGAATATTAATTCACCTAGTATGAAGGAAATATTTTTCCCCTCTGTTTTCTATTTTTTTTTCTATTTTTCTTCTTCTGCACTGTTTATGTAGCATTCTGTAAGATCTAACAAGCTATGTCATGTAGAGACTAGTGCATTCATGTATCAAAAGTAAAATTTATGGATAGCACATGCGGGAGCTGAACTTTGAAATGCCAAAATTCAGTGTAAAAGGATGCAATGTTTTAGATTTTTTCTGCAAAATTATATATAAAATTGTACATGAGTAGGAACTGAGCTAGACTACATGCAAAACACCTAAGGAAGATATTGAAATCTTCCTCACAGTCGTTATCAGACCAAATCCAAATTTGAAATATCCCAGTAAACTATAAATGCGAAAGTCATAAAGGAGTGAACAATAATTACATTGTGACATAATTAAGAAAATGTTGAAGAAGGGCATGGTGGGGGAACCACAAAAAACAGTACCAAAATCCCCTTGGGACCTGAGTTTCGACATTTGAGATAAACCAAATGCTACTTACAAGCCAAGCCTGTTATCATAACCGAGAAAAACTGCAACTCAAAGAATCCCATATTTTTTCATAGCTGAACTAAATCTTGAACCAATGACTAGGATTTCACAGAATGCAACACTATTGAACTACTGAAACTTGTGATGAGCATTAATACAAATGTCACAGATATGGATGTCAGAACAGATGAGAAATGACGCGACAGCAATCTGCCTGTGAGGAAAAATAAGCTAGCTGAGACTCAGTCAGGAATGGACAAAGATGAAAGGCTCCATTGCTCATGACAAGCTTGTTCACATGAAAATGGAATAGGGTTATTTATTCATAACCATCCTAGTACTACTGTTTCGTAGCAGCAAAATTCATGACCATTCACTGCAATGCTTTAATTGRCCATGGAGAACTCATGAAGCAGTAGCACATATGAAAAGACAAAAGCAACCCTTGAAGTACAGGTCTCTTAATTATTCAAAAATTTAATCATTTTTAGAAGTGCATGTCCCAACAGATTCTGGTACAACACATCACCTGATGCCACTATCAAATCTGCAACTAAATGGACTATTTGAAAAACTCAAAGACAAAACATTGGAAGAGAAGAGTATCCTAGTGTCTTGGGCTATGATCACTGTGCAAGACTGAATAGGTGAACTACATTCAAAGTGTCTCTGGCTCTGGTTATTCTCCTTTTTGCTTGGAGGCAGGAGTTAGCATTTGGTCCAGATATACACCACCTGAGCACAGATGAAAGGCTTACATGAAATGATCTGGTAGGCTCAAACAAAGCACTGAAGTCAGTGACAAAACACCCAAGGCAGAACAACTTTCTCACCAAAAGCGACTATAATTTTTGCTCAGGACTAACACTTGAGTCTTTTCCCCTTCTGAGCCCAAGGTCTCACAGCAACACGGAACATGCTGGTGAGGTGGCTGTGGTACAGAGAAGGTAGGGATGTCACCTACCTTACTGCATTGTGGACTAAAACAAAGCACTGACTGTAGCCTCTAGAGCTTCAATAATATCTGAGTTCATAAAAGCCAAAAAGCAACGCCAAAGAAGAAATAGTTTGATAACAAAATGATCATAAATCCTCTTAATACCAGTGAAGAATTACCCAGGCATTCTGGGTGTTGAACAGCTAATACAAACAACTCAACCCTTAAAGTACAATCAATTAACAGTATAACCCATGAACAGAAGTGGTGAGAAATGGCTTAGTTCCCAGTCTGATTCCTGTAAAGCAAGCTCCATTTATTGCAATGTGATAATCTCTGCACGAAATGGGTTTGGATGTGCAATGGAATTATCTGCCTAGTTTGAAGTACACGCTACAATCCCCAGCAAATGTATTATGACCTTAAGTAGGATCTGATGAAACCACGCAGTACAGCAGCAGTAAAAAATACGCTCCCCTCACTCCCTCCTTTGTGTAAGTTCCCAATCTGCAATCCACTGAAAACACCGAGTTCCTGTAAAAAAATATACTGCTTCTCATGCAGGGAATGAGTGCTCTTAGGTGGACAGGATTGTAAAATAAATTTGATGGTTTCTTTCAACTTTGGTATATTACCACTGCAATTCTTCTCTGGATGACATACATGTATAACTAAGTAAAATAATTGCTTTCTTTACTGCCCAGGTTCATCTCTGAACTCATCTGCAGCATTCCTCTAGAGTTTTGTCAAGTGGTTAGAATTTGAGAGTATTTTTAAAGCAGAACAGAGGAAAATCGACACAGCTCTTTTAATCTGGTGCTAATGCAAGAAAGCCTGTTCCATCCTGTGAGAAGCGCGAGGGAAATGAGTTATTTTTGTCAAGATTTCACCCATTGATAAGTGTTTTTGTAATTCAGTCAAGTGCCATAAGTACTACTTACTCCTCCCTCATGGAAACGCTGTTAAACTTCACATCGCAACAATGGCAATTGTATATGTTTCACATTTGTCCCTCCCTCCCCCCTTTTCTTTGTGTTTGAAGAGGCTTTGTACAGAACAAACAGCAACGAACTGTGTGTTCTGCTTAAGCACAACTGACATCAAAGATGAGCTGTAACAAAGAAGAAAAAAGCGCTGATCACTCAGGGCAGCAACATACCAACACCACCCATGCCACCCAACTCCACAGGAGACTGAGTGCTTGAATTCTTCTCCTACCTGGACTGCTCACATCCAGGTTTTAACACAAAGGCATCTGCTTAACTCTTGATTCTGTGAACGCTTACACACATGCTTAATTTTATAGCCATGAATAGCCCCCCTGATTTGCACGAAACTATGCCATACACAGAAAGCTGTTMAAACAAAGTTAATGGGGACAATTCAGGACCTTAAAGCTAAGGCTGTGTCTAAGTACGCACAGGATCAAGAGTTTTAAAATGGCATAAAACAGTGTCTTCTACAATAAAGAGAATACCCTGTGCTTCGCTAGCAGTGTTCATCTGAATAGTTTAATGCACAAACATGGATTGTCCCATTTAGCCTTATACAGTAAACAGCTATTTACCTGCTCATAAAATTTTATGAAGTTAGTATTACTCCCAAGCCAAACAGCTTGTAGGTGTTCTGAAATCATGGAACATTTGAATAGACATCTACTGTCATAAATGCAGGTCCTGCTGATCAATACATGGGTCAAGATAAATTAAAACCACAGTAAGTTGCTGAAACAGTATGAGGTACTGCATCTTTCAGCTTTGTCAAGCACATTATGTTCCCCCCAGTAATTAAAACAGAAATGCCAGCAAGCAGCGAATACTCTTGTTAGAGAGATTCTGAAGTCTGTAATTCTTCTAAGAATTACTGGGGGGGGGGGGGGGAGGGAGGGGGGAGGGATCTCTAAGTCTTACTTAGTTTCAGTAATCTTCAGCTGCACAACCACTAAAAAAGAATTTAGCTATTTTCTCCCCAGTGTATGTAGTTTTACATTTTTATGCAAATATTTTCTCTGCTAACAAGTGTGGTAGTGGCTGAACAAATCCAAGTGTTTCTGAATAAATGCTCAATTTCATTATATGCCATGAGACATATGTACGTAATTCACCCTTTAAACTTGCATTTCCAACCTTCTCCTCAGACTAGCACTTAGAAACATGTGAGTTACAATACCATTATTTCACCTTGAAAAGTCGCAGAGTTTGCAAGTCAGTATGAAAATTTATATAGATGATCTTCTATCTTTCTATTCAAGATGTTCTTATCAAGTTCTCTTTGATAGAGGAAAGCACGTTTCAAATATGGCAGCCCCAAGCTTTATTATTTCCTTCTAGAAAGACTGTGGTAACTTAATGTACTTGGTGATTCTGTACACCATCAACAGGTACCTAAACACAGAGTAACAACCTAAGCTTAATCCTTACTGCCATTCTAAGCATGTATTAATATGCTGAGCTTAAGCCTTACTACCAGTCTGCCACAGAGCTGTGCAGGAGGAACATACAGCCCCGTGCACCATCACAAAAGTAGCTGGAGAGGAACTGTAGTTGATGGCAAACAGAGCAGCAGCGTAAGCTCCAAGCTGCTTCAGCACACAGGTTTAACTGCAAAATATTTACAAAGGATAGAGTCCAATCAACTGAGGTTTGTTGGAAAATAACCTGTGCCTCACTAATGCTCTAAAATACAAACTGTGGATTACTTTTTCATTTCTGATTCAATAGTTATATAACATTACAGCACCTACTAATAGATTTACCTGCTATATAGGCACAGTACAATAGTCATTTTCTTGACAGGTGCTAATCTAAAACTTGGAACTGGAACAACAACTACTGAGAGCGATATGGAAACTGAACTGCTTTCCAGCAAAGAAATAGGTCTCATCTTGTAAAGCATCCCTCTAACGTCAGAGATGATCTTTTAATACTAGAAACAGTAAGCGTACTCTGCTGCTCCAGCCCTCCCAGCTCCATTTCATTACAGATATAGTAATTTTCAGGTTTCTCACATTTTCACTGGCTGCTGCTTACCAGGCATGTTTCTGAGGTTAGAAGAAATAGTGGCAGGAACCTGCATGGTGATGGAATAGGAAATAGAACAGAATATTTTAGCCTTCAGAAATGATGCTTACTATGATAAAGGACACCTCTACCGAAAGAAAAACTGCCATGGATTGGCAGAGGGAGAAGAAGGGCAACATCTGTTTCCTCTCAAGAAGGAAAAACCCCAACTGCTTGCTAATATGTCCAGCTTCACTAAAAATACGTAGTACCTGTGTGTTAGTTTTGTGATGATCAAGAGCCAACACATGGAAAAAGGAAGCTGATGAAGTTGCATCCTTTGGATACGGCTTCTCAGTACCTCTTTATTCCCTCATCATCATCACCAACAGTGCCTCTTCCTGCACAGTGATTTCTGCAGAACCATGACTCTCATAAGCTTCACACCTCTCTGACTACAGGGCTGCAGCCAGCTCCATTTTAAGTCTCCTTCTGTTGACTCAACATTGAAAGGCAACTATGAGTACAGTTAAGTACTTACTTTTTTGTATCATTCATTAAAAAGTCATATTGAGACTGGCAGTCATATTCCTCCATCCTTATCTTTCTGAGTATCTCTGCAGTTCTTAATACACCTGAGAAGCAGAAACGCCTGTGGTGGTTCAGTAAGCCACAGGACAAACAACTGGAAATGAAGGTCAAAGTGAAAACCAGTCTTTACTCATAATTATGGAGAACATTTAATTAAGCCATTGGGAAAGCTGAAAGGAAAATACCAGAAGTAAAAAAAACAAGGCCCATCTCTCTCTCAAATTGAACGTCCTGCCTGGACAAAACATACAGCTGGATGAAAAGCAGTTATCTAGAGCCAAGCTTAGCCAAGACCAGCACTATAGAGATTGCTCTATGGGGAATTTACCTTCCCAATAATACCCTTCGAACAGGGAAGAGATGCTTTTAATTACATGAGCCTTTTGTACTCCTCAGTAGTCTCAGGCTATCTAAATGTATTTCAGAGGCATTTTCTCAGATTAACTCTAGTCCCTATGCACTGAATACCCAGCAGCAACCGGTGTGCACTAGGTGTGTTACAGGCTGCACCTTCTGGTTTCATTTCACCTACAAGGAATCCAGTTCATGCCTGTTAGAACATTCCATGCTGTGAACCAAAGCAAGGGAAGCAGGAATGAGTGGGAGATTTGCTTCACAAACATCCTCCTGCTCTAAACTAAAATGAGTGTGATGTTCACACTCAGCTACCCAAATTGCTCCCATGGTTAAAAGAAGAAAAAAAAAAGAAAAGAAAAAAAAAGAAAAACGGGACAATTTTCTTCTTTTAGAATGAAAGACACAATTGACTTATTATACTTAGTTTTCTTACACACACACAAAATGCCTAAATACATGTTATTTAAATAACATGGATACCAGTAAAAGCAAATCAGTATTACCCCCATGAAGCTTGAACTCTGTGCTGTAAAACTGAATTGATAAGCACGCCTTTAAGAAAATAGAAGAAAATTGTTCACACTAAGGGGTGTTTATTTGGTTTCTGAGCTGGTTTTAGTCAAATTGGAACAACTTTTTTAAAGAGGAGACTGTTATCCAGTCACTGGGTTCTACTCAGGTAGTTCTTCAGGAAATATATATTCACTTTGCACGAAAACAGAGAGAACCCCAGTTAAAAGGTATTTCTCTTATTGACCTAAAAGATACATCTTGAATTGCTTAGTATACTAATATAGCTCTGATTTTGTAATGGTCATTTACTAAATTAAATTGATATTGAACAAATGTGTATTTTGCAATAAATTCAATTATTCTCAATGGAAGGCTCTTTCTAATTAATTAGTTTAGATGTTGCTCTTAGCAAAAGAAAAAAAGAAGCAAGTTCAAAGAACAGATTTTTCTGTTCATTCTCCTAGTCAGTGCTACTGACGTACCCATCACAAGACTGCTTTTCTGACTTSTCTAGCACGTGAGGGAAGTTCATTAAACATAGAACACAGTTTTAGAGTAAAGCAGAAGTTCTGAAATTTAAAATAAATTTTAAAGAAGTAAAGAGTTTCTAATGAAACTCTGTAACAGGTGTTATATAGGAAGACTTGACCATATCTCAGCTATTTCCATGCTGACTCTTATAATTTCAGCTGAAGAGATTATAAGGGATCCAGATTCCCTACAAAAGGTCTGGCACCCTCCTGGATCCAATGTGAGGATGTGAACACTGAAGATGTGGAAGCACAAAATACATGCTCAAAACCATTGATCTGAGCTTCCAATCATGCACTGCTATTGAGACTGAGAGCTTGCCAAGGCAGAGACAGATTTTTTTCTGTTTGTAAAGCACAAAGCATAAATACAGACCTCATATCTATGAATTGAAGTACATGTGCAATATATTACACACACCTCTAAAAACATTTAGAAATCCTCTGGTAATCTAGCTGTAGCAATCACATCTATGCTGCCTTCATGTGGCAGACTGAAATGTGGGGCATTATCTCCTTTCCGAGACCTGTTCTGTAATAATCCTGCTGGAATGTACAGTGTGTATCAACCTTCTTAGCCTGCCTTTTAAGAATGAATGTTTCTCCTATTTCATCAAAGCTATACCACAACAAGTTACACTTACTGAACTGCAGTGCTCTGGTTAATCAAGTTATTTGGAGCATGTTTGTCTCAGATAACTATATTCTTTGGCTGGAACCCATGAGAACTTCTCTTAGATGGCTTTCCTGCTTGCTTTCCCTTTCATTTGGGAGCTTGCTGGATGCTCTCAGTATGTATTCTCAGCACTGTTCGACTTTGCTGAATGTGCAGTTCCATGAAACTCTGATTACTACAGAATTACAGCTCACTGGCATAAAGCATTAGCATGAGATCTTACTTTTTTTCCCCCCGGCAGTCATTCAAGAAGGGTACAGGGGAAAGAAAACAGCATTCTAAAACAAGCGTTGTACAGGAAAGAGACAAATGTTATTTAAAATACTGCCACAGCAATCCTCATTTTATTTTATCATAATGCTATTTCAGGCCTATCAGTCAACAAACCTGTGCACAACAGCATGCGTTTGTTTTGTCAGGGAAAACACCAATGAATCATTCAGGACTTTGCTTTTTTTTTGCAACAAGAAAGCAATATGCTTGATTTACAGTTACAGACTGCAGGTTAAATGAGTCCTTCAAAAAGGAGACGATTATGATCAATGCTTTCAAAGCACTGAAATGCAAGACTGAATAAAACAGAAGCAGAATGCAAAGCTACAAGCAGGAGTTGATGAAAGTGCATTGTAATTCAACATGCTTTGCCGCACAGCTAAATTACAGAGACCAAACACCTCCTTCACTTTTCCAACACAGAAAGGTGGGATTTGTAACATTTCTCTTCAGTCTTTTCTTGTGAATAGCTTTAAATGTCTAAGCTATTATGTGCTTCTCAAACAAAGAACTGTTTTGTATCAGAAACAGCATAGTGTAAAAATGTCACTTGAGAACTTCTTGAAAGTAAATGCATATTCTTTTCACTGTAAATGAATCCAAACAGGAGCCAAGATTCAAACAACTCACTTAAGCATCGTACTGAAATTTTCATGGAGCCTACATATCTACACAGAGAACGAGGTTTAGATTACCTTGTAATATACTTACTAGATATTTTAGCATTTACTTGCTAGCAGTTACTAGCATTTTTCATCACCCATCCAATCTATTTATTGCTTTTAAGTGCAAAAATGGTCATTCTTACAAATACTCATCTTTGTCCTTCAGAGAACAGAGAATGCTGATGACGATTACTGCAGCAGAAATTGCTGATGTGCTCATTGCTGCAGCTGTGGGCTCCTTTTACATACATGGAGCAATCATCATCTCAATAACTGAAAGATATCCCATTTTCAATTGCACAGACTCCGTATTAAAACCGACATTAGGTTTTCTTTAGTGTCACTAACAGAGATCACAGCTGGTGGAAGAACCTAGCCATGGAGCCTATGACTCTGCTAGCACCAGCACTGACTGAATGGAATGAATCTATGACCAGCAAATTCTAAAATGGATCTGTCCACCCAGGTTGTTTCCAGAAGTTTCTACTATTACCTGTAACAACAGTACCATGACTGAAAAATCCACAAATAAAGATGATGAGTTTTCACACTTTGATCGCTGAAGTACAATTCCTTGCTGACAGGTTGGAGTTGCTTTTATTCTTCAGTCATGCTTTTTTACATGGGGAGCAAAATAATTTAACATTTGATGCCTTAAGCATTGACTAGTGCTGTGATGAAACTAGGCAACACTAACAGACATAGAAGGCTGAAATAGAAGTTACCGTATTTAAAGATGTGCTATGAAATCAAATCCTTCCCTAAATTCATTATTACAAATTTCTGATTCATAGAAAAATGAACTTTGAAATGACAGAAAATCAAACCAATTCTAAGGAGATGTGGGACATGCTTTTTGATAGAAAAAGTTGTAAATATCCGAATAAACATGCCTCAGTTTCCAGACCTGCAGAGCTTTTAAAACTACTACTCACTCCCCACTACTCAGTGGGAGATACGAAGGATTCACAGCTTCCAAAAACAAGATTTTTTTTAACAGGTTCCTCTACATGGATTTAAAAGCCTAGATGCAAGCACCCATTTTGAAAAATATTGGTGTTAGAAGTTATAAATCATTAAAAGTACAATGTAGCTGTATAGTTATATTCAATAAGGACAAGGAGAAATAATGTAACAGACAATATTAGCAAGCATTACTTTATGTATCAGAATGAATTTGTTATCTACCACAGATATAAAAGTGAGTGAACGCAATAGGATTTCTCAAGTTGCAAGGAAAAACAAAGCCATGAATATATACCTCTATTTTAATCTTCTGCCTTGAATGCTTTGTACTGCTAGGTGAAGAGAAAAGGGATTTGGCATTCGCCAAACACAACAGGGCTTGCTGGGTTAAGCTCTAATGGCCAGGCCAGAGGGCAAGTTTTAGAGTTTATTCTAGTTGGTACCATCTTTGACAGAGAGGAAGGTGGATCAGCTTGTAACTATGGGAGGTAGTAAAAAACCAAAACAAAACAAAACCACAACAAAAACTTAAATACTTAAAAGTTATAATATACGATGCTCAGAAACTCTGATAGCTCTCTACATGATGGTAGAAATATTAAACTTTCTAGTCTGCAACTTTAAATGAAAGGTGTATATGGAACACAGGTCCTGAACTGCAGTAAAAGTATTACAGCTCTGATCGCTACCAGAGTGGCACTGTAAATGAGGACAGCTTTATTAGCTGGAAGTCTCATGAATTCTACATTTCAAGAACCCACTAGTGTATACCATCCTCATGGAAAGATCATTGGCATTGTAGACCAGTAGCTTAAAAGCCTAGCTTCACTCACTACTGAGTTAGACTCCTTAAGAACAAATTTTTACTCGTTAAACTAAACTAAGAACATTTCTTTAAATTCCGTTTTTGGTTAAGAGTCATTTGAGCAATGCCTGTTTGCTCAGTCTCATTAACATACAGTTTGGTGAAAGATGAAGTTTGCTACTGAACAAGAACAAATCCCCAGAAAAGGGGGAGAAAAAGAGGCAGGATTTATTTCGAGAAGGACATTAAAAATGAAAAAAAAAAAGAAGTGCCAAAACCACTTGGCATGAGAAACATACCAGCTGTACTTCACTAATCCATGGCTGATCCTTGGAAAGAATCACAAATCCACTCAACCAGCAGGCTGAGTGCCATTTTATTGGCAAGAATTGAGAACAAAATGGAATCAAATACATACTCATAATACTGGCTATTAAAATTTTTGTTTGGGTCTGATAAAGTATGTATTAAGGACTCTCTGCTTAATTCAGCCACAGAAAATGAAAAAGTGAAAATAGAAAAACTAAATGTAGGAATTTTCTAGGAAATAATTTCATTATTATGGCCTCATTGCTGCAGGACATATACCCACTGAACTGGCCCCAAGTCCTGCACTTTGGAACTGTTTCAATGAGAGCCAAGAACTGAACACGTCACTAAGAAATACCCAGACGTATTTCTTTCTGTTCGTGGCTGAGGCACGCTGCCAGAATAAACATGGAGTAATCCCTACAGTCAATGTCTGTGCTATGCCTGTACCTGCTGAAAGCTAGAGGGTATCACCGATATCTGTTTTGGTGGGTGTGGTGTGGTGTTTTTTTGTTGGAGAGAGGTTGTTTTTGTCCTTTTCTTACAGTAGTATTTACTGCCAGAAACAGCTGTCAAATCCACATATTTTCAACTCCCCTACAACTTTCGCACATCTTTCAGTCTGAATTATACTGTATTCTGAAGTTTCATGCATTTAGTGTAGCTTTTGTACCAGCTCAGTACAACTTTGGCAAACAAAATCGTAAACACAGCCAAAAGACTATACCCATCATTAGTTGTTTTGCTAATGAGCTTTTATAATAAACACATCTCAAAAGTCAAAAGTAAGTTTAGTACTATAAATTACATAAGTTCGAAAAAAATTACAGAAATCATTAAATAGAGCAATTTTGTACTGGTTCAGAGTTATATTAGATAATATTATAGGTAATTCCTTTTTCTCATGTTTATGACCCTTTGATCAA
This sequence comes from Phoebastria nigripes, assembly GCA_035582835.1. Classification (NCBI taxonomy): domain Eukaryota; kingdom Metazoa; phylum Chordata; class Aves; order Procellariiformes; family Diomedeidae; genus Phoebastria; species Phoebastria nigripes. Next base: position 843 of record JAYKAV010000782.1, on the reverse strand, counting down.
TACGTGAGCATTTCTCAGCACTGGGGGGGATGGGGGAGGAGGGAGAGGGGGAGCACGGGGAATGAAAAAAGAAAAGGTAATACAATCTTTGCTTTCATAGTTCCTGTCCACAGTCATGATAAATTAGCTCTATGATGACTGCTTGATTAAAAATTAATTGCTGTGGTAATTTAAAGATATGCCTTATTTAATAATTAATGTATGGGAATTAAATTGGACTATTCACTGAAGTCTTATTATAAGGTATACTCAGAAACTAAGATCCATGATCTTCATCATATTATTAAGGGGGGGAGGGATTTTATTGTATCTTGGAGAAAGAACTCTTCCTGTCATATCTGTCTTGTGCAACAATTGGTCCTTATTTTGGCTCACTACTAGGGAAAATATGAATTTTAGTGTAAGACTTCATAGTGAGGTCCTTTCTATATAGCATAGCTCTATCTAGTGGTTGATTAATCCAAGTGCATCTGGCTGTTTAAAGAAGACTAAATCATGAATTTGATGAAGGCCAGGAAGGTCTTAGGAAGGTGACACTTTTTTATTCTGATCTACTGTCATCCACCTTGCGTAAGTCTGGAAATACACCAGGAAAGGTTGTACTACTAGCTAAATCCTATCTTTACATACATTGATGAATGTGATTCCATGGAGAGTTCTCCTTGTAATGAACACTTTTTCCAGTACAATTTGCAGAAACAAAACAGGGACTCCAACACTTACTCAAGCAGGGTACCTAAATATTGGCCTGAGACATAAACCCATCAAAGTCAGCTGGACAGCTCCCATGCTGTCATGGTTTAACCTGGCAGGCAGCCAAACACCACACAGCCGCTCGCTCAC
>JAYKAV010000781.1:0-40485 GCA_035582835.1 Phoebastria nigripes | reverse complement strand
GGGGCCAGGCAGTGTGGGGCTGAGGGGTCTGTGGGGCTGGGGCCAGGTAATGGGGGGCTGAGGGGGTTTTTGTGGTTGGGGATCTGGTAGTGTGGGGCTGAGGGGATGTCTGGTGCTGGGGATCAGACAGCCTGGGGCTGAAGGGATGTGGGAGACTGAGGGGATGTGTGGGGCTGGGGGACTCTGCAGTGGGTCCGAGGTGGTGTGTGGGGCTGGGGACGTTTGGGAGGCAGACGGGGTGGCCGTGTGGGGTGGGAGCTGCGGGGAGGCAGAGCGAGGGGTTAGGGCTGTACTGGGGCGTGGGGCAGTGATGGGTGAACAGGGGTGGGAGGGAGCTGGGTGGGGTGGGGGGGGGCGAGGTGTGGGGCTGTGGGGTGAGGGTGGTGGGGAGGGATGGGGATGCTGGGGTCGGGGGCTGAGGCGAGCCGTGGTGTCCCGGCGCGGGGGCAGAGCCGTGGGGCGAAGGGGCCGTAGGGAGGGTGCCGGGGTCTGGATCTTTGTGCGCTGAATGGCAGGTGAAGCTGTCGACTACGGCAGCGAGCCCGCTGGGCTCGTCCATGAGAGGAGGGGGCCGAAAGACCCTGGGGGGCTTCGGAGGTGCAGAGCCATGGAGAAGAGAGGTAGAAACCCGAAGGAAGGGAGAGCCGAGAGCCGGAGCGGTTCAGAGCCTCGAAGGATGCCGGGGGGTCGGCAGGGGAGCAGGCGATAGCCGCAGGCAGGAGAGGGGATGACGCGGAGGCAGGTTTGGGGTGCAGAACGGGAGGAGGGAGCAGAGAGCGTGTAACATGGTAGTGCTGCACCAGTGCTCACAGCTGGATGGGGTTTCATCTCCCTCCACTCTCTTTTTCTCGTTTTTTTAGGAGTCAGAGTGTGTCACCACCTTTGCCCACCAGACTGTGGAATATGAAATTGCCCCTGGTAACTAATTCCAAAGCTGATTTTTTTTTTTTTTTTTTTTTTCCCCCCTTCTCCTTGTTGGCGGTTTAATATTTTTTCCCCCACAGGCTGGAATATAGGTCTTAGCTGGCTGAAGTGGCCTTGGAGTCCTGCCCCCTTCCCCGTGCTGGGAACAGTAAGACATTTGGGAACTGGCACCTTTTTGGCAGCCAGCCACAGCAAGAACATAATTCTCCAGAGTAATATTTGTCCGTAATCTTTCCAGCAGTGCCCTGTCCAAATTTTGATACAGCTTTATGACGTGATCTTTCTCCCTCCCCTAAAACTTAAGCCTGACGGCAATGGGAGCCCTATCGAGTGGCAAAATGTTAACAATATTAGTGGAGAAATTGGATCTGAGAATTGTAATTGGGTGACATGAGACTGCGCAGAAGTCGAGCTCCGGCAGCCCCGTCCGTAATCCTGCGATTTGGGGACGTAGTTCAGCAAATGGTAAAGCCGAGCGCGACCCAGGGCGAAGCGTCTGTAATGTTTTCTGCTCCACTCCCTCTGCGGATAAACCCCCGCAGAGGAATTGTGGTTTAAGACTAGTTGTAGCTTAGCGCCCAGGTTTACATCTCTGGGGTTTGGSCCCCCGGATGCCAGCCCTTTCGGTGGAGCTTGGCATTATTTGAGGCTTCTTCAGTTTATTTTTGAATCTTTGCTCCCTTTCCCTCGTCCATCTCCCCTAACCCCCTTTCTGGTTTCCTCGCCAGGAGTTTGTTTAAGCTTTTTACCATCTGTGTCTCATTGTAAAAGCAAGACGAGCCAGTTGCAAACGAAATGATCTCTCCTTATAAAGCCCGTAGTTGGCTTAAGACACTTTCCTTATTTAAAAGACCGAACGGTGACTCCCCTGGAAAGAGAAGAGGTTTGCAGACGTGCCTTGTTCAGCAGCGGCACGATCGGACTCGAGTCTGCTGCGGATCCAGCCGCTGCCCAAGCCTCAGGTGCCCTCCGGGAGCTCTCGATTGCCATCTCTTACGGCCACAAAGAGAGTTTTTTCCGCTGCTCCGATACTCTGAGCAGTAACCGGAGAGGCTTCGGGGGTAGATAAGAGTCCACAGCTGCTGCAGCGGTGGTGACACAGCCATCCTATGTCACGAATGCGAGTGTTTTTTAATGATAAATGTGAATTTCGTGCTGGTGAGCCATGCTACACTAATCTCCTGCCGGTTGAAGGACTCTGTCCGGAGGATTTGTAGGAGGAATGGATGTGGGAGGAGGTCGGTTCCTTTACAATGATTGTCACGAAAGGGGAGGGAGCTGCTAAGAGGAATATTTGATAAATGTGCATCCCTAATGTATCTTTTCTGGGAGGTGTTTAAAACAGGCACTGTCAAAGTTGAGAGACCCCAAGTCGAGCTTTTTCCTCTTAAATGACAGCTTTCCCGCTTCTAACTAATTCTCCTGGCTCCAAAAAGGGGGGGGGGGGGAAATAAAGGTAATCATTCTTCTCTTGAACGTATCACCCAGCAAAGGTAATAGGCAAATCCCACGTGACCTACAGGGGTTTTTCTGCACAAAACCTTAATCTGACGCTGTCTGTTCTGCATCAGGGACCACATGGCACTTTTTGTAGCGACAGGGCTGGCTTTGATAGCTTTACCAAATACTTCCCTTTTTTTTTTTTTTCCCCCCACCGGGAAGCGGAACATCTGTCACATTGTCCTCCTGAGACGCTGCCGTTTCGGTGCGTGGGTAACACGATCCTAATCCAGCGAATTAAACTGCCTTAAAACCTCTTGGCGCGTAGACCAGAATCAATTAACTATCTGATAAGCTTGACCCGTAGATCGTGGAGGCGTGCCTCTTCATTTGTATTTCTGGACTCTAGAAGACGTGGTCTGTAAGATGCAAAGTCGAGATGTTCCCGTCAGCTCTTCCTGAAGGAAAATCAGCTCCGCCGGGTTTGAGAATCAATCCGAATGCAAAATACGCCTCCTGTTAAACCGACGAGGTTTCAGCTTTTCTTTTGCATTTCTTTCACCGAAGGGATTGCAGTTTTTTTGGCATTTCTGAACTCACAGAAGCCAACCTTTCCCCTCTACCCCCCGGTGCTCCGCTGCAGCCGGATGAAACCCCTCCGTGGGACCGAAATCGTGGATTTAAACCCCACGAAGTTGTAACTAATTTGAGAACAATTCTGCTATTGTTGAATCGGTTGCATTTTGGGAGCCTAAAGGGAAAAGTCTTTCTAGATGCAGAGCGGTGCTGAAACTCTGTGTGCCCTTTCTTATTTAAAAGGGAGAGTGTTGGGAGTTGCTCGATCCCGGGTTTAACCCTTTTTTACTTGCATGAWAGAAAAGATTGTGCTGTAATATGTACAAATATACATGCATGTAAGCGTGTATGGGCTTCCACAGCACTCTCTGTCATCCCATGGGTGGTTCCGCTTAAATAAGTAATTCTGAAATCGTATTACGAGCCCAGGAGAAGGATGGTTTTGTGAACGACTGTGAGATGGAGCTGAGTTTCTAGGTCTGCTGCCAGCTTGCCTGGTGTGACTGCGGAGAGGTCTCTGAGAGCCTTCTTATTTTTCCTCCGGTGAAATGGGAATAATTCTGTATTTTCTCCTTTTCGGGCGTCTTTCAACTTCACCCTGTCGGGCTTGCTGGACTCGTGAGAATTAGCAGGTCGCTGTGGGGGAGACTCCCTTCAGTGAGGCAGGTCGATAAATGATGCCAGCCTAGGCACAGAGGTGGTGCCTGAGGTATGTTTTTCCTTAATTGCAGCCTTTCTCATTAATGACCGACGTCTGTTGTCAGGTTTGATGTCTGATGTGTCTCCTTAGAGAAACATYGGGCCAAAACTGGGCATTCCCAAAGTATATTTTTGAAATAAAAGAATAGAAGCAATGGCTGAAAACCTCTGCGGTCACACTGGGGCTTGGCCCTTCTAAGCCAGCCTGAAGAGGCCTTAAAGTGAGAGCTTTAATCCCAGAGAGGTACAAAAAGCTTTAGTTTAAATGCGAGGGTGACCCTACAAGAAACCGTCAGCGTTTATTCGAAGGGAAGGTGATTTAACGAGCGTTGGGGTATCAGCAACTGCTCAGACCTCCATCGAGTCGGGAAGCGAGTGTGACCTTTTGCATTTCCAGATCCAAGCAAAGTTATCTAAAAGTAAAACCAGACCTAAATATTTACAGTTCTGCTACTGACGAGTTGTTGATGACAAGGGGAACTTCAGACTTGACAGTGTCTCTTTTAAGGCCTCCACCATCTTCCTTAGTGAAGCCGTGGCTTGTTTTTGGGTTGTGCCTGCTCACGCAGCAATCGTAACGGTGGTTGTTTTATTTTCTTGCAGCATATGGTTATGAGCTTTAGGGTATCAGAATTACAAGTTCTCTTGGGCTTTGCTGGAAGGAACAAAAGTGGCAGGAAGCACGAACTTCTCGCAAAGGCGTTACAGCTGCTGAAATCTGGCTGCAGCCCGGCTGTCCAGATGAAAATTAAAGAACTGTACCGGCGGAGGTTCCCAAGAAAGATCTTAACCCCTTCGGACTTGTCAATGCTCCACATTCAGGCAGGACAACTGCCCTCGGCCACCGCGCTGACGCAGGGCACGGTGTGTCACCTGCCCTATGACCACAGCTCTGCCGCCGTGCCGGCGGCTCTGCTGCCGCCGGTGCCTGTGCTGGGACCCAAGCACGAGACGGACGTTCAGCACTTATCGCCGCCCATCCATCCCGTCCATCCGGATGTCAAGATGAAGAGGCTGCCCTTCTACGATGTGTACGATGAGTTGATTAAACCCACCACGTTAGGTACGTTCGAAAACGCTCAGTCCTCTTCTTCTTCAGAGGCTCCTTTTGTTTGTTTGGATAGAGAAGACAGAGCAGGAGTGGCACGATTGGGGCAGGCCATCAGGGTGGATTCAGAAGGCTGATATCCAGAGGAAAGTGGGATTTCGTAGAATCACAGAAGGGTTTGGGTTGGGAGGGACCTTCAAAGCTCATCCGGTCCAACCCCCTGCCGTGGGCAGGGACATCTTCAACCAGATCAGGTTGCTCAGAGTCCAACCTGGCCTTGGATGTCTCCAGGGATGGGGCGTCCACCACCTCTCTGGGCAACCTGGGCCAGCGCCTCACCACCCTCAGCGTAAACAATTTCTTATATCTAGTCTGAGTCTCCCCTCTTTCAGTTTAAACCCGTTCCCCCTTGTCCTGTCGCTGCAGGCCCTGCTAAAAAGTCTGTCCCYGCCTTTCTTACAAGTATTGAAGACCGCAGTGAGGTCTCCCCGGAGCCTTCTCTTCTCCAGGCTGAACAACCCCAGCTCTCCTCACCGCAGAGGTGCTCCAGCCCTCGATTCATTTGGACCGATAACTTCCAGCTCCAGCTTGTATGGGCTGCCAGAAATGGAAGCTTTTAGTTGCTTGTCAGTCTTGCTCCACGCTTATTTCCATGAAAAAGGGCGTTTCTCTCCCAGCTGACACCTTTTCTGTTAAGTGTATATTTTATAAGTGTCTCTCAGTTTTGGATTATTTACTGTTTTCACCTGATAGAGCCTGGGGTTTTCTTTACGTTCTGAATTGCGAAGCTTTCTCTGGTCTGTGGTACGTCAGCATTTGGATCCTCATCCCGAGAGAATAAAAACCTGGTTCAGTTGGCACAGGCTCCCTTTCCGAACAAATTAGTGAATGCCAGGAGAGTTAATTATGAAAAGTGGTTTGTTATTTTTGCAAACAATTGGTGTTACAACTTCCAGCAAAACAGCTTCTTAAAAATCCTCTGCCACATTTGAGTCCTAATTCTGCCTTAATTGTTAACAAAAACGTRGTCCTAAAATCTTCCCGTATATAAAATTGAGCGGGAAGCAAACAGGGATCTTAAATTTAAGAGCAGAAACGGGGTATGGCCAAAGGTGAAAGCCGCTTGTTTCTCGATGTGATGTGGAGGCCGAGCGCTCCGATGCTTCCCCATTTGTAAAATAGGGAAAAGAAAATGCTGGGTTTTGCCTAATTCCAGAAAAGTCGTGTGTTTGCTGTGTTCTTTAAAACGCCAGCGGGGAGACGTACGGTACCGAGTTAGCCCGGTAATTGCTGGTGGTTTTGGAAGCGCTGCTGCACTTGGGGTGATTTGGGCCCATGAAGAAGGGAGATTTATTCTGGTTTTTAGAATAAGTTATAAGTTGTATTTTTACTTTAGGTTGAGCCTTTCTGGCCTCTTCAGACTAGATCCACCCATCTTATGCCTTTTAAATGGTTTTCGCTTGGATTCGGGGTTGTTTTTCTTGCATATAAACATAGTAATGTTTGCTGAAGCGGAGATAAGTGTGTCTGTACTCCAACCAAAACCCACGCGCTTTTTGGGGGGTTTGGTTTCCTTACTGTTTTGCTAAAAATTGCCTTTTCTTAGGTTTGGCTTTGTTCAATCTCTCAGACAACCTGTGGTTAAGCCTCTTCCCTGAAATGGGATACTCGCCTTGCAAAAGAAATTATTTCTTTTCTCTCCCCTGATAAAACTCCCTTACTTATGTGTTTGTGCTTGAACTTGAAAGCGTTTTTATGTAATTCCTAGGGGATCATGGACTTTTATTTTCGGCTTCTGGTGGTTTGTGCCTTTCTTCTCCCTTTAGCTGCGTAAACGTCCCCTTCCCATTCTTTTATTTTAGTTACTGGGAGCAATTTGTTGTAAGTATCCAGATGTGAATGTCGTGGTGTCAGAAAAAATAAGCAGTACGTGGGAAGGAAAAATGAAAACAGGGATGGAGAGGGTGGCGATGGGTGAAGCCAGCGGCACGGGGGTTAACGATAAAGCCTCCTGGTCCGCCCGCGCTCTGTTTGCTGCAAGCGAGGAAGATCCAGGCTTTGGCTTTCCCACTCCCCATCCTGTACCAAACCTCTAGCTGTGTTACCGTGAATGTCGGAGACGTCGGTGTTTCTCTCCGGGTGGGGTGAAGGCTGCCAACAGAGTGATAACACTGGTTATAAATYGCTCATTAGATGGAGGTTGGTTATCGGTTATAAACGGAGGCAGCAGAGAACAGAGAAAGCTGCAAATTTTGAGCGGCTTTACCCCGGCTCTGTTCGGAGCGGAATCAGGATCTTGTCATCGAGGAGCGAAAGGCTCAGGCAGAAAGTCCTAAGATGGTCAAAATTCCTCTGAATTTCTCCGGTCCGGCCTGCCAGCCTGTCGCCGCTGCCGGTCCGGGGAAGATCTGGCAGGTCATCTGCCAGGAAACTCAGGGCCTCGCATTCCTCGCATTCCTGAGCTGCAGGAGGCTGGAGAAGCAAAACCCCTCGCCCCACTGAGGAATCTGTGCTTGAATGTGCTTTTTGGGGAGGCCAGCGTAAGGGTCCCTCTCCGAGGGCAGGTGGCACAGAGGACGGAGCTAACCTTCTCCTCTGCGGATCTGTAGTTGCCTCGGATGGTCACGCTACGACCAGCTCATCACAAGTGTTACCAAATTCCTTGAAATAAATAAAGGATCAAAATGTGAGATTTACACTAACGCGTGCCACTGCGGTAACGTCCTCGGCTTCGTTTTCTCTTGACCCAGGGATCCTCCGCATCCCAGAGAGCACCGGCGGGAGCTGCTGTTGCTCAGGACCTCTCCCGAYGGGTGTAAAAACGAGCGCGGAAGAGGCCAAATCGTCTCTTTGCAAATTACGTTGGCTTACAGTGTCAGTGGTCTTCATTCTAGGATACCGATGCTCTGCAAATACTAATAAAATAGCTCACGGTTGTTGTGAGGGAGGCAGGCACCTGCCAGTTTTACTGAGGGAGCAGCTCAGGCGCAAAAGAAGTAGTAACATGGTTAAGGTCAGGGAAAGAGAAGGGGAAGTCCTGGTTTATTTCTACATGTATCTTGCACAAAACGTTTTTACCGTGCTTGTCACTAACCCTCCCGTAAAATTCTTGATTCTCCCATTGTGTGGGTTTCTCCGCACGTGTTTATTTTTAATCAAGGGCACGGCTGGTTTTCTCTAAATTCGCCGTGACTCTGTCCATGTGCCTGAGGAGAAAATGGCAACGCCCGATTATTGTTCAGCAACTGTACTTACTCCATAACCACAGTAATTATTACAATTTCTAGGGCAGTGGATGACCTCTGGCGTTCCCTTAGCTCCGCATTTGATCTCACTCTTCCCAACCTGTCCGCTGAGCCCTGGGCAGCGTCGTGCGGCTCTTCTGGACGCGGGAGGCTGTTGCAGACCCAGGAGAGCGAGGGGGGGTGTTTCCTGATTTCCTCACCATTTGCTGTCTGCTGCGCAAGCCACCTTACTTCCCAGGGCTCAGTTTTCCTTGTAAATGAAATGATGGAAACTGAATGTCTGCCTTGAAAGACAGACCTGACGCTTGGTTACGCGGTGAAGGACTTGGAGGGCCCCTGCATGGAACTGCAGTTAATTTTGACGACGGATTGCCTTCCGCTTTTAGTGGATGCTGTCCTGTGTTTATTACAAGCCTTGGCGCCTGCAGGTGTAAGAATGGCTTAACGATGATATAATTTGTCTTAAATTCTCTTTTTCAGCCTCAACAAACAGTCAGCGGTTTGAAGAAGCTCACTTCACCTTTGCTCTAACCCCCCAGCAAGTTCAACAGATCCTCACCTCCCGGTAAGCGAAAGGGTGTCTCTCCAGATGCCGCGCAAGCGCGTGCGGCTCCCTGCTGCGCCTGCGTGTTCTTCCCCGGCAGAACGGGGAGTGGGGTCAGGAGTAAAAACGAGCAGAGTTTGGGCGAGTGAGCCTGGCAGATGAGGAGGTCAGGGACGGTCGGAATAGGAGGAAGAGCTGAATCTTAAACAATTCGTGTTTCTCTGCTCCAGTGCAGTATGTGAGAATAAAATGCCAAGTTGGGTGTAAAAAGGGGAGTTCCTTGATGTCAGCAGTGCTTGTGCTGCTTACAGCCATCGAGGACCTGCCTAAAACCCCGCAGGGCAGAATTATTGTATGGAAGAGAGAAAATGTGGTAATTGGGATAAAAACGTGCAAGTCCATCCCAAACTTTAGGACTACCCTCCACCTGTGCCTACAAACACGATCGTTCGTTTGCATTGGCGAGTCTGTAGTCGGCATTATATTCTTAAAACTCAGCAGTAGCAAGAACCTTTGAGGTTGATTTTCTCCTTTTCCCACCGCGCTCTCTCCTGTTCGATGGGCTTTTGCTTTATGTCCTCGTTTGGGAATTTTGCCTGCTAGCTCAGACAGGTATTACCTGTTTTTACAATTCAGCTGCACTGGTTTTATTCATAATATAACTCACACGTATCAGTATCAATATAACTTAATGAAAACTTATGCAGTTGTAGTTGTAATTCTCTGTTAAGTGCTGCTGACAGTCTTAAGACCTTCTTTTCTGTTGCAGAGATATCTTACCAGGTGCCAAATGTGATTACACTATACAGGTGCAATTAAGGTAAGGTAATGTCTGTTTGATGAAGGCATCAAGTCCTGTTCCCTGAGCTAGCGTATCGGTATTAATTTGTCCTTGACTTTGGTGAATCACGCTTGTAGCACTTGATTTGGCTTGAAATTGCACATCAGATTGAGGAAACTTTAAATGTTTGGTGCTGCATTCTGAACGCTGGTTTCTATATGGGAGTGAGGGTTTCTATATGGGAGTGAGCCTCTGATAAACCGTGTCGTGCAACACCAAGCCAAGAGGGTCTTCCCGAACTCGGCGAGGCCGAGTGAGTTGTCTCTGGGTGACGCTTTGCTGGCACAGGCGACGTGGCCTTGCACGCAAGTTTTCTCAATTTTAAGTGTAGTAAAATTTAATCTTTCTCAGAGTTTTGCACGCTTATATAGAACTCGCTTCTTTCTCTTCTCCATTTTAATTATTTGCCTGTTTGCAGATTCATTGCAAAAGGCGGAATAAGACGCAGAAACTACGTTACCTTAAAATTTGAACATTTTTTTTAATAGTCACCCAGCTATTACTCATGAAAATGCAAGAAGTTGGAGAGCGTGAGTAGAAAAATACTTGAAAGTGCTTCACGGATTACCCTCTGATTCTTGCAGTCAGTGCCGGGGTGGTTATTTGAGTGCCTGCCCACGCTGTCCTACGGCACTGAACAGGAACTGAGGAGGCTCTTGCCCAACATTCAACCCTTGGCGGGGTTACAAAATGTTAAATTTTATTATCAGGGGTTTGAACTTGGCGAAGAGACAGAGAGAATCACTACTGTACTCTCAGGAAAAAAGTGATGAGGAGTTCAGGGTTTTACTTGTGATATCTGGCAGGCTGAAGAAAAGTGGTGGTTTGAAATTGAAGACTTTGCTTTAATTCAAAAGAGAGCCTGTTGGTTTTCAGGGCGGCGTTCTATATTAATTACGATTCTGCGACAACGTCTCTCTGATTCGGGGCTTTACAGCCGCAGTTTTCCTGCTGCGTCCATCTGTTCCTCTCTTGCGCGCAGAGCTGGCGGAGCGAAGCATACGGGCGTCCTGTTCCCTGAAATGCATCAGGAGGTGGATGCTTGGAAATGTCTCTTCTGTAGCGCAGAAAAACACCATGCGTGTTTTTGAAGGACCGGTTTCAGCGTGTGTGCCTCTTACTATGTTTTGGACGTTGGAGATGAAACAGAGTTTACCAAATAGCCCACCAGGAAACTTCCAGGGGAGAGACATCCCTTCACCTGAAGAAGTGAACCCTTATTCAGCAAACTTTAGTGCAGGAGTTAAAAACGATGGTGGGATCGCTTCTCCTCTCCTGCTGATGTGCTTCAGCGTATGTGGTATTCTCATGTTCCCAAGCAAGAAAAAGATTAACTCTCAATTTTATTCTTTGTTTTATTTGGCAAGCAGAGAGAGGTTAAGAAACAATAAGATCAGATTTATTTTTCGAGAACATTGGTGGTGTGGCTCTGCATCGGCGTGACATGCCAGGGCTTGATCTGGCAGCTTGGAAAAAGCCGGCCGAGGTCACAGTCTGACTCACGGCTGCGCGGCAGGACTGTGGTTTCGGCGTGGGGAGTCGTCTCTGGCGGAGCACCCTCCTTTGAGAGAAAATAGAGCGCGCGGCCATCTGATTAAATGGGATTAGGATGTGAACCAGGGCCCGTTCTGGGTTGCTGGTGCTGACGGTTGGACTCGATGATCTTAAAGGTCTTTTCCAACCTGAATGATTCTGTGATGAGGGAGGCAACGGTAGGATAGCGAGTGGTGGCGGATGAGCTTTGAGGAGTAACCAGTAACCAGTCTGTCCTGTTGCAAGATTCACTTTGGGTCAAATATAACTTTTTAGTTCCTCAGGTGCTTGGGTTGGGTGGCTTAAACAGATGGAGTTCCTTGCATCTTGGAAGTGCTGCAGAATCTATAGGTGAAGTTGCACGTGAACGCACCCAAACCTGGGTTAAACCACCTGATACGACGCTGCTGGCGTGGGAATTATATCAGGGTGGCCAGAGCGAACGGCAGTCCTCCTTCGTCCTTAACGGCCCCCGGGTTAGCTGTCCCTACCGCCCGAACCCGGAGCGCGGTTTGTGTCATCTTTTGGAACGGTGTTAGGCCAGAGAAATGCAGTTTGCCTGTGAAACCGTGATTCTGGATAGCTTAGATTGTCATCTGGGCTGAATAAAATTAGCCCTGCCCCTGCACACTTCACAGCGTGCACGTTAGCAATTGTTTTAAGTCGCTGGCATTTTTCCGTCTCGTTTCTCATATCGCTTTTGCCGCGCGTAGGGCTTGAAACGTGTCGGGCTGTTCATCTGCTTATGTGTTTTCCAGCCATTGATCTGTTCTGCTTGGAAAATGTTTTTCCCTTTTTAAAGGGAAGTTTGGCTGCCGTGTTTCGCAAGTGTCACCACTCACTTGCCAGTTTCTCCCTCCTGCTTCTTAGGTTTTGCTTGTGTGAAACCAGCTGTCCCCAAGAAGATTACTTCCCTCCTAATTTATTTGTCAAGGTCAATGGAAAACTCTGTCCCCTGCCTGTGAGTAAATCTTATTTCTTCTTAATATGTTGTAGACTAACGTCTGCCCTTTTACACAGCTGCAGCTCCCAGTGAGTGCAGTGGGAGTGTATTTTCTGGAGATTAAAGACTGACTTGAAGAAATGGTGTGGTTAGAGTGCAAAACTGACTTCATGTTACAGGGTGGGGGATTGGTGATGAAAGCTGCTCTTTGATCCGAGGAGTGTGGTCTTTAAGTAGAAGAATATGCAAACTTTGGGCCTGATTTTTTTTTTTTTTTAACCGGCAGATTCCCTCTCATTTTTTGGAATGCCTCTTTTGACGAGAAACTGGATAATAAAAATGCAGAGTAAAATCTGAGTCTAATGGAATAATGGCCCTGCCTTTAGTTTATCACATTGCAGGAAGACCTGGATGCTCCAGTCAAGGCTGGGGTCCTGTGTGCTGGGTAATGTGTAAAAAATACAATAAGAAATGGTGCTTGCCCCAGTTTACAGTCCAAAACGGGGTGCGATTCAGTGTCACACCTAGGAAAGGTATCAGAGGTTTGACAGTCTTAGGCCAGTTCCCTGTCGACTGTCCCGCGCTGGCTTTGCTCCATTATAGCTGGCATTTTTTGCAATCAAACCTGCAGAACAGCCTCTAATGCTCTGCCTGAGCCGCTCCCTTAATATTTTTAGAGATTTGCATTTTTTGCCTCAGATATTCTGTCTGGTTTTGGCCGAGACAATTAGTAACCTCCTTTAAAAAAAAAAAAAAAAAAATTTAAAGAAATGGAGAGAGGTGGTTTCCGGCCTCGTGGGGCAGAAAGAGGGAAGTGCATGTGAGATGCAAGATGGCTAAAGGGTCCCCCCCCAGCTTCTGCTCTCAGATAAGGTTTCTTGCGTTCGTTTGGATGAGTCATCTGCAGCTGAGAAGCTGTTTGTACGGGCTGTGCACAGCACAGCAGCTCAACGGGAACGCTTTTTTTTGTTTTACTTCTGCTTAAACTGTGATGGGTGGCTGCTGAATCAGCCTCAAGCTGCCCGGTCTAACCGAGGGCGATGAAAAAAGGGTGGTGTAAATCTCTCTGAATTACAGAAAAGGCACTCTTGGGCTGAATAACGGGATGGGTTTCTAATCAAGTTGGAATGTGGATATGATGAAGGAAAAATGAGATCAACGTGAGATTTGTCACGGGATGTAATTTTTTAGCTTCCCAGCCTTGCTGAACTGGGCAGGATTTGTTTTTTAATTCAGCGCCATTTGTGCACAACACATCTGACAGTTCTGTGTTTGTGGAGAGGTTCAGCTTATGATGGGATTCCAGTGTGCTCGTCAGCGTAAGGATATTAGAGGGAACCTTTATGCTCCATTTCTTGACATTGAGCAATAATAATGTATCGCTTTGAGATTTGTAGATAAATTCTCATACAAACTCTAAGGTGTGACGTGAAACGTTTTGAGGTGCAATGTGCCGTGAAGAGATTGGGTTCGTAGATTCTTGTATGTGGCCTTACACCTCGGAGAGAATTTATTTTATGCCAGGTAATCTTTCTTTCTTTGCAGGGTTATCTCCCACCCACAAAAAACGGCGCAGAGCCGAAACGACCCAGCCGGCCCGTCAATATCACTCCATTGGCACGACTTTCGGCAACCGTCCCCAACACGATTGTAGTGAACTGGTCCTCGGAGTTCGGCAGGGTGAGTGAGGTGAAGACCATTTCCCATTTGCTGCTGTTCCTTCGCTACCGGTTGTTTGCAGCCTCAGGTCTGCCAGGCAGAATCGAGGTCGTTTTTGCGGTAGCATCAAGCTGTGCAGATCCAGGAGAGCCCTCTCCTTTCTGGTGGGTTTTTCTAGGTCTGAGCGGTGTCAACTTCTTTTCAACAGAACTACTCTCTGTCGGTGTACCTGGTGAAGCAGCTGACGTCAGTAACGCTGCTACAGAAGCTAAGAGCCAAGGGCATCCGAAATCCAGACCATTCGCGGGCCCTGAGTAAGTACCCGTGTGAAGGCGTAACTCTGCTCGGTCTGATCCTGTGCCGAGTATGGGAAGACAGAGCAGGTCTGAATTAGCGAGCGAGGGCAGTGCAGGTCTTTGTGGGCGTCCCTTCTCGCGAGCCCGCACGCGCTTGCTGAGTCCTGTTGATGAGAACTTGACGGGGAGGTAAGGATTGTAAAGATTAGGGATTATTTTTCAGTGATGCCATTCAACAAAGCTCTAAATCAAACCGTTCTTCAGATCGCTGCCCACCTCCGTTGTGGTACTTGCAAAACATTTGTCCTCTGAGAAGCAGCGGGAGTGATGCCGTTGCTGCTTACACTCAAATTGTACGCCCTTTCCCTACGACCAAATGTTTCCCCTGTGCTGTCGTTTTACAGGCAGGCTGTAAAATCTTTAAGGTAGGGACTGTCTCTTTGTGCTGCGTGTATGGTCTAGCCAAGGAGACTCTTGCTGGAGCTGTTAACCTAATAGCAATCATGTCTGCTGTTGTAAGCATTACCTGCCTGTAATTTGGATAATAAGTGTCATGGTGCAAATTATAAATCATGTCTGTACATATTTATGCATGTAAAAGAAGGAGGATGTTGACAGGAGACCTTTTTTCCCCTCCTCTTCTTTCAGTCAAAGAAAAACTAACAGCTGATCCTGACAGTGAGATAGCTACAACGAGCTTACGAGTTTCCCTGATGTGTCCAGTAGGTTCCTACGTTTTTGTTCATTTTTCTTGGACAGGCCTTTGCAAACAGCTTCCCGCTTTACCTTACCGTTGGGTAGGAACGCTTTGGAGTGAGACGAGAGCTAATGCTGCTGCAGCCCTGCTTTTGCTGAAAAGTCAGCTTTGATTCCTAAATAAAAGCAGAACCGCTTTCTTTCATGCATTAAAAAAACCTGCTGAGATTGTTGGCCTAAACTGCCTAGCCAAAAAATGTCTTCTGTTGGCCCGATCCTTGTCTTTCACCTTCACTATTAGCACGTGTTTGAGGTGGAAGTGAGCTTAAGAAAAAACAAAGAAAAGGCAAAAATACTCTCAGGAAAGCTTGTTTTCTCTTGCACGTTAATTCTTCATTGACATTTAATTTAACGTCTTGTTAAACATGCTAGAGTGCTGGGCAGGGGAGAAAAGGGAATAAACAGGGAATAACACCGCTGGCTTTACTTTGGTGCTGTGAGAGGCGGTTTGTACAAAACCGACTTCATTCCTTACTTCTTGTCCCCCAGCTGGGTAAGATGAGGCTGATTGTGCCCTGCCGAGCCATCACGTGCACCCACCTCCAGTGCTTCGATGCAGCGCTCTACCTTCAAATGAATGAGAAGAAACCCACGTGGACTTGTCCTGTGTGCGATAAGAAAGCCCCATACGACAACCTGATAATCGACGGGTGAGCCGAGCAGGCTTCTTACACAGTCTTTAGCCTGGATAATGTTTTTCTTTTCAGGCTTATCCTCTAATGCTAGCATATATAGACAAGTTACAGCCTCGAATAACTTAAAATCTGATTTTCGTTCCCTAAACTGCTTTGATTCCAATCTGGAGAGATTTCTCCCAAAGAACAAGAAGCCTTTGTCAAAATCTTGGCTTCCTTGCTGGCAGTCTCTGCAGAGGCAGTAATGAGGGAACCTGCTTACCGGGGTTTGAACAGAGCCCTCCTATGTACCCTGAACAGCCCGTCAGAAGACTAAACTTGCAGGTGATACTGGCACGGATTTTAGAACAGTGATTCTTCGCGCCCCTTTAACCCATCTCCTGAGCACCATCGGTCCCGTGTCATTTCCGCCGTCCGTGTGCGGGTATTCACGCGTGAGTCCTTGTAGTGTTTGCTCTCCCCAGCTTGTGCTCTCACCCGGCAGGTTGTTCATGGAAATCCTGAACTCCTGCACGGACTGTGATGAGATACAGTTCATGGAGGACGGCTCCTGGTGCCCCATGAAGCCGAAGAAGGAGAACCAGGAGGTGTGCCAGACGTCTGCGTTCAGTGGGATCGAGGGTACGGGAGCTATGGTCACCAACTCTTTTTTGGACGTCTTGTTTTGCCAAAGCAACGTTTACATTTACGATTTTTACATTTACAAAGCAACATTTGGAGCGTTGCAGATCCCATCTGGGAGCCGGTATTTGGGATCACAGTGAAATACCAGGAGCATGACAGGCACTTAGCACACCACTGTGGCTAAGTGCTAGAAAGAGCAAGAAAAATGCAGGTTCCTCTTGAAACTGCAGCATTAATTCCAGGTGGGCTATGGAGACCTGACCGTTAGTGTGGGGATGATGCTTCTGTTCTGGGATGGGGTGTGGATTTGCCACGAGCTGTTCGGAAGTCCTGAGTACATCGCAGGGTTGTAGTGCTTGTAGAGGCGGTGGTGTTTTCCTCGTCTCCATTTCAGCAGTTGAAGCTGATCGCTGGTTTTCCTCTGCAGCCAGCTCCCTTTACACTGTGAGCTCCGAGGGCAAGAACTCTTCGGAGGGCAAAAAAAAAGTGGAGGTTATTGATCTCACTCTGGACAGCTCGTCGGATGAGGAGGAGCCGCCTGCCAAGAAGCAGTGCCCGGTCTCCGGCATGGCTCTTCCGACAGCGGCTGGCCCCAAGGGGTAAGGCAGCACAGGAACCCGGCCCCCCCCCGGCTTTGCTGGGCTTTGGCTTCGCTTGCTTCCTGCTCTCTGCTTGCTTCCCTTCCTGAATGCTGATGCCATCGCAGTGACCAGATCCGAGTCCGCTCTGTCCCTGGGCAGCGCTGCTGCTGCTTTCCACACCTGGCCAGGGTGAGGTGACACACCTCTGACCATGGGACCGGGGAGGAGGGAGGCCTTGTCTTTGCTGTAGGTATGGTACATCAGGGTATTTGGTTTTTTGGTTGGGGGGTTTGGGTTTTTTTTTTTCTCTGATAAACAACGGAGGAATTTTGCTCTCAGCATGCTGTTCTGCTTTTGTTAAGGTTCATCAGGTCTGTATTCTGTTTCAGGGTATTAACTATTGATCACCAGCCGTCTTCTGTGCTTCGAAGTCCTCCCATGGCAGCTCTTGGCAGTGACTATCTCTCCAACCTCCCCATTCCTGACTACCATCCTTCCTACCAGGTGCCCTCAGAGCTTCAAGGTAACAACAAAGACCTCTGGCAGCAGTTTGCAAATACGCACAATTGTACCAGTTTACCAGACTAAGAAGCTGGCTGTAACAGCCGGTGCCCTGGCCTTCTCTTCCACTGAGCTTCGGGGGCCTTTGGGTCACTCGCACACGTAGTCTTTCTCGGCCTGGCAGCTACTGCAGATCAGAGCCAGTATTTTTGAGTGACGGAGTTCACTGGCCCAACACAGAAGAGGGAAGAAGGAAACTAGAGTGCCTCCCTCCTGGGGCACGACTCCGGTGAGATTTCTCGAGAGGCTTGCAGGTGAGGTTTTGACAGACAGAATAGCTTGAAATCTGGGTGTTAGTTAGAGCTCACAGGTAGGAACGACCCAGGTTTTGGCTGGTTAGTGTGTCCCAGGGCCACCAAGGAAATGAGGCTGCGGCTTCCTTTCGTGGGCTCCTGTTGTTCCTGGCTGGCAGGGTGTGATACAGATTGTGTGTCCTAACCCAGCAGAAGGAAGGAGAGGCCCAGGTCCGTGACCGAGTAGTAAATAATAAACCACTCCCAGGAACCCGCGGCTCTGGGGATCCCCGTGTGCTTTACAGGGGGGAGTTACGCCTCTGTTGTCCCCAGGGAGGCGGGCGTTTCAAGCCTGGTTTTACGGGCAGGGAGGCTGCTACCCCCGAGAGATGAGGTGAGGGGCTTGAGCCCACCTCAGTCAGGTCAGCAGCAGAGACCTGAAAATACTCTCTCAGTCCTGCGTGCGGTTCGCGCGTCCCTCGTGCCTGATTTGACGCGTGCACAGTTGCTGTCCGATGGAGTCAGTTTGGTCAAGGGCCTTCAGCAGCTTTTGCAGAGCGGTTCGAAGT
The DNA here is from genome assembly GCA_035582835.1 of Phoebastria nigripes. NCBI lineage: Eukaryota > Metazoa > Chordata > Aves > Procellariiformes > Diomedeidae > Phoebastria > Phoebastria nigripes. The sequence goes on along the minus strand of JAYKAV010000781.1, from coordinate 22,778 downwards.
GTCGTGGTGTCGCCAGCCGGGTCGGGGCTGGGCTGACCCAGCCCTTTGCTGAGCTTTGCTGGAACTTGATTTTGGTGCCAGGCCCCACGACAGCTCTGGAGAAGTGAAATTTAATTTGCCCTGTGGTGTTTCGTTGCTGAGGCCACGCGATGAGTTACAGAGGCGTTGTAGGAACAGAGCTGGAGTTTGTGATGGAGTTGGAGCTGACAATATCGTGGTATCTAGTACTTGGAAGCAGTCTGAACCCATCTGCTGCTGTCTCTACGTTAGCACGGTTTGGCTCCCCTTCCTGCCAGAAGTTTATTTACCGTCAAGAGATTTATTTTTCCCCTTTTTATTTTTCTAGGTCTGGATTTGTTTTCCTTCCTTCAAAGTGAAAATCAGGTAAGGTTTGTTTTTGTTTTGTTGTGTTTCATTTTTGTTTTTCTTTTCTCCTTGCCAAATCTGCAGACTGGCAAATACATCCCTCTTCACTCAGCCAACCTTCCTCCTCCTCCATCCTCCTCCTCTGTGAGAACTGTTGTAGGACGGTGGTGGGGGTGCCGGCTTTGCGGTTCCACGGGCATCGCCTGACGCCGCAGGGAGATACTTAGTCTGCCCTGCAGCTGCAGGAATCCTGGGCTCTTGCCCCTCTGCCCGGCACCTCTCTTCTTTCGCAGTCTCTGCTTGCTTGAGTCTGCCTTGCTACGGCAAAGGGCTCGGAGGTGGAAGTATTTTGCTTCTCTGAGGCTGAATCCACGCAGATGTAGAAGAGCGATGGTAGGAAGCCGAGGGATTTGGCGGCAGTCGCTGAGAGTTGATTTGTCCTGTCCGCGTAGTGCGGAGGTGGCTCAGTGCAGGGCACGGATCCACGCACGCGTGGCTTTTCAGGGCGGTCGCTGTAGGCTCCATCTTCTTTCTCTGTGCTGGGCTTTATTTCTTGCTGCCGCCGCACGTCTCTGCCATTCTCCCCTCTGAAGCCCACGCTTGCGCTGGGTTGTGTGGACGGGAGGCAGCGGGTGTTGATGGCTCAGGGGCAGTCTTGGTAAACTGGTACATTCACCTGGGGAGCTCGGAGCGATCCCCGTGCGACCCGTCCTCTCTGTGGGCGTGTGCCCTCTCCAAAGGGCTGCGTGGGAGTGGGGCCGGGGTTTTGCGGATACCGTGAGCTGATCAGGGGTTTTCCTTTGCTTGGCAGCATTACAGCCCTTCCGTGATCACCTCCCTGGATGAGCAGGATACGCTCGGCCATTTCTTCCAGTACAGAGGCACGTCTAGCCACTTCATAAATATGAATCCCCTGGCCCCCGTGATGGCAGGATCTCACAGCGCCGTCAGCCCGGCCGGCGGCCGCATCAGCAGCATCATCTCCACCAGCGCGCTGCGAGAGAGCCACGGACACAACGGGACAATAAGTAGCAACGCGGCGCTCCCGGGCTGCAGGCCAGACATCATTTCCCTGGACTGAGGCCACGCTGCCGGCCGTTACTCCTTCTGCCAGGGATGGGAGACGAGGGCAGATTTCCAGTAGCTGCCTTAGGGATCGGCTTCCCTGTCCGGGGCTGGAAGGACCCGACCGAGAACCGTTCGGTTGTGTCTGTCCCCTCTCGATTGAGGCCATCTCCCCCGTGTAGCCAGTGCCCCCAGGCCTTGCGCCGGTGGTTTCCAGTCCGCCTCTGTTAGGAAGGATGCGTCCCACGGCTGTATCTGCGCACGCACGCGCTCCTGAGCACGCTGGGATGTGGGCTGGGGAGCGCCTGTTTCCGAGGGTTCACCAAACCCCCTGACTTTAGAGAAGTATTTTAAAACCATTTATGTTACGTAGGATTCTGCTACAGATAGCAAAGAGCTGAGGAGGAGAATTCAACCGCTCCCTCTTCTGCGGGAGCAGTGCTGCTTCCCAAAAGCAGCGTGTCCTGTACTTACCCCCCAAACCCCATGTGGACCCTCACAAGTGAGGCTGGGGCTGCCTCCCCAGCCCCGACTGGAAATTATTCCTCGTTTTTAATGGAAGAAGGCGGTGGGGGGAAGAGCAGGCGCGAGCGGGGCTGCGTTGGAGGAGGACGGGGTGAAGTGAGCGACCCGGGAGCGGGGCGGCCCTGCTGCCCTGGCCACGCTGTTGCCTCCTGCCTGTCCCTCTGGTGACAGTGCCGTCTCAGTAACTACGATGTATTTTTTAAAAAAAACGGAGATTTGTTTTCCTCCTTTTAAGTATTTCCAGCGCAGACCTGTACAGAGAACAAATAGATGATCTATATTTTCAGTTGCAGCTTTTGTACATATAAAACTCCAAAGAATTCCCTGTTTCTGTATCTACGTGAGGACGAAATGAAGGTTGCGGCGTCTCCGGGGACGACGCATCACCCATTGCACAGATTATTTATGTATTTAAATGTATACTTTAGTTTGTAACCTCTACAGCGATGTACCTGCTGCTTTGTGAGTGTCCAAACAGGCTTGCTCCCTGCTGCCCAGCTCATCTCCTAATTCCTGCAGCGACAGGCACGCGGCGAGGCTGGAGCGCGGAGAGGTATCACATGTAGCAATTTTTTTAGCACCTTTTTTAACTGCTCCTTCCCTGAAATTCCGAGCAGCGTCCGTGCCGGTGGGTCGGGACGGGGGAGCAGCGCACAGTATTCTGCTTGGACGGTTTCCTATTTCTTGTATTGTTACCGCGGTAAATATTTCAATGCAATAAAGGTGTAAATCCAGAGGACCTGCCGATTCGTGCGGTGACCGGGCATGTGGAGCTGGTCCTGTTTAGCAGGAGCCAAACTGCCGCTGCTTCTGCTCTGCTGTGAAGAGCAGGCGTTCAGGGGCAAGAGAGCGCTGGGATCTTGCCCCTGCCTCGCCCGCACATGCTTCAAAACCCCCCTGAAACAGGTTTTTGGAGTTTCTGAACTTCGGGATTTCTGAAATCCCTCGCTGGAGGGGATTTGTTCTCGACGAGATTGCACCAAGGTACCGGGCTGGCTCGCTGCGGGCTCGGCTCACCCGCGTCCCCTAACTCTGCTCTGCTTTCCCTGCAGCCAAGCGTCCCCCGAGCAGCGAGACGGCAAGCACGGCGGCTCCGCTCCAGGTACTGCCAGGGGGACGACACGTCTTTTATAAACCCAGTGCAGTTACGCACCCCAGGAGCAGCCGGCAGCTTGGCCGGGGCGCGTACCCTGCTCGATACCGAGCTGCTCGACCCCTCGGAGCAGTGTCTGTAACGCGCAGAGTCCGCCTTAAGCCAAAAGAAACCCACCCAGCCCAGATAGCGCACGTTCTCGGGGGGACCCCGGTCTTGGTGAGCTGATGGGTGCTGATCTGCCACCCCCCTCAGCCGCGTCCCCTCTGGGCCACCCTGCGGTCCCCTCCTTGCCCTTCCCGTGGCAGGCAGGGTCTGTGCCCACCCCTCCCGCTCCCCTTTCCTTCCCCGCCGCCCAAGACCCCCATCCCACTCCGACACGGACTCTGGTCCGGGTGGGCAGTAACTTTATTCCCGTCCGCGGCGGCTGCAGGAGCGGCGTGACGCCGCCCTAGGGCCGGACTCCCCCCTGCTCCCCGAGGGACCCCAGCCAGAGCCGAAGGGCGAACTTGGTGCCGGTGCTGACCCGTTCCACATCCTCCCCTTCGGCCGGCGCCGTGTTCAGGAAGGTCGCGGTCGGGAGCTGGGTGGTGCTGGAGGAGCCGTTGCTCAACTCCGTGATGCTGAGAGGGAAGGCCATTGGGGACAGAGCGATGTGGGGCCTGGGGCTCTGCACCCCGTTTCTTACAGCCCACGGGAGCCGCTCCTGCCCCCCAGCCCGGGCGCGTCCTCACCCCACGGTGGCGGGCAGCGCCCTGGGGACGTTTCCCAAACTCTCTGCTCCGTCCTCCGTGGCTGCGATGGCCTCCAGGACAGGGGGCTCCAGCCAGGCGTAGGCGCTCACCTCGCTCTCGCTGGGACGCATCCTGCCCTGAACCCCAACACAGCGCTCAGGCGAGGAATCCCCACCCGGGGACAACGCGGGACGGCCCCGGTCGGGCGCTCACCTCCAGCTGCTCGTGGGGCTCGGTGGAGAGGAGCAGCAGGTAGGCGACGATGTGGTGGCGTTGCGGCAGCCCCCGGCTCAGCATGGGGGGGTAGATGGACTGCGGGTGGGGGAACGCGTCACCCGGGTGCCACCCCCGCACCCAGGGGTGCTCAGCCCCATCGGGGAGGGGTGGCGGCGGCGCTGAGCCCCCCCAAGCCGGGCAGGATGTTACCTCCCAGAGGCCGAGCATCCTCCAGGAGAAGGTCCCCGCTTCCAGGCGCAGCCCCGTCTCCTCCTCCAGCTCCCGCAGCCCCACGTCCAGCAGCTGCGGCCAAGGAGTTGGGGGGGGTCAGGGTGCACCAGCACCCCCCAACTCACGCTGGCCCCGTCCTCCCCCAGGCAGAGGCCGTGCGGTCCCCGCGTCGTCCCCTCACCTCTTCACCCGGCTCCACGTGCCCACCTGCCAGGAGCCACAACGGGTTAGGGGAACCCCGAAGTAACCAGCACCCCATTTTCCACCCCCACCCCCGTGCCGGACTCACCGGGCGGCACCCAGACGTTGGGGAAGATGCTGAGGGTGCCGGCGCGACGGGTGAGCAGGATGCGGCCGGTGCTGGCCTGCAGCAGCACGGCCACCCCCGCGGCCACCCCCCGGCCCCGCAACTCGACGGGGAGGGCGACCTCCGGCCGCTCCCCAAGGCGCTTGGCGGGGCAGAAGGAGGGTCTCTGCGGGGAGAGGGGACACGGTGGTGGCACTTGGAGGGGGGGACCCAGGGGTCCACCGGCCTCCACCCACCTTGAGGAGGGCGACGGTGGAGCCGGGGAAGGCCACGTCCGAGAGGAGGAAGCGGCCGCCGTCCAGGCCGCAGCTCACCACCGCCGCGTCCTCGTGCGCGGGGCGGAAGGCGCCGGTGACGCTCTACGGAGAGGACAACGCCAGCGGAGACGGTGGCGGTGTGGCCATCGCGGGGCCGTGGCGGGGGCCGTGGCGGTGCCATGGCGGTGGCCACCGCCATGGCACCGCCACGGCCCCCGCCACGGCCCCGCGATGGCCACACCGCCACCGTCTCCGCTGGCGTTGTCCTCTCCGTAGAGCGTCACCGGCGCCTTCCGCCCCGCGCACGAGGACGCGGCGGTGGTGAGCTGCGGCCTGGACGGCGGCCGCTTCCTCCTCTCGGACGTGGCCTTCCCCGGCTCCACCGTCGCCCTCCTCAAGGTGGGTGGAGGCCGGTGGACCCCTGGGTCCCCCCCTCCAAGTGCCACCACCGTGTCCCCTCTCCCCGCAGAGACCCTCCTTCTGCCCCGCCAAGCGCCTTGGGGAGCGGCCGGAGGTCGCCCTCCCCGTCGAGTTGCGGGGCCGGGGGGTGGCCGCGGGGGTGGCCGTGCTGCTGCAGGCCAGCACCGGCCGCATCCTGCTCACCCGTCGCGCCGGCACCCTCAGCATCTTCCCCAACGTCTGGGTGCCGCCCGGTGAGTCCGGCACGGGGGTGGGGGTGGAAAATGGGGTGCTGGTTACTTCGGGGTTCCCCTAACCCGTTGTGGCTCCTGGCAGGTGGGCACGTGGAGCCGGGTGAAGAGGTGAGGGGACGACGCGGGGACCGCACGGCCTCTGCCTGGGGGAGGACGGGGCCAGCGTGAGTTGGGGGGTGCTGGTGCACCCTGACCCCCCCCAACTCCTTGGCCGCAGCTGCTGGACGTGGGGCTGCGGGAGCTGGAGGAGGAGACGGGGCTGCGCCTGGAAGCGGGGACCTTCTCCTGGAGGATGCTCGGCCTCTGGGAGGTAACATCCTGCCCGGCTTGGGGGGGCTCAGCGCCGCCGCCACCCCTCCCCGATGGGGCTGAGCACCCCTGGGTGCGGGGGTGGCACCCGGGTGACGCGTTCCCCCACCCGCAGTCCATCTACCCCCCCATGCTGAGCCGGGGGCTGCCGCAACGCCACCACATCGTCGCCTACCTGCTGCTCCTCTCCACCGAGCCCCACGAGCAGCTGGAGGTGAGCGCCCGACCGGGGCCGTCCCGCGTTGTCCCCGGGTGGGGATTCCTCGCCTGAGCGCTGTGTTGGGGTTCAGGGCAGGATGCGTCCCAGCGAGAGCGAGGTGAGCGCCTACGCCTGGCTGGAGCCCCCTGTCCTGGAGGCCATCGCAGCCACGGAGGACGGAGCAGAGAGTTTGGGAAACGTCCCCAGGGCGCTGCCCGCCACCGTGGGGTGAGGACGCGCCCGGGCTGGGGGGCAGGAGCGGCTCCCGTGGGCTGTAAGAAACGGGGTGCAGAGCCCCAGGCCCCACATCGCTCTGTCCCCAATGGCCTTCCCTCTCAGCATCACGGAGTTGAGCAACGGCTCCTCCAGCACCACCCAGCTCCCGACCGCGACCTTCCTGAACACGGCGCCGGCCGAAGGGGAGGATGTGGAACGGGTCAGCACCGGCACCAAGTTCGCCCTTCGGCTCTGGCTGGGGTCCCTCGGGGAGCAGGGGGGAGTCCGGCCCTAGGGCGGCGTCACGCCGCTCCTGCAGCCGCCGCGGACGGGAATAAAGTTACTGCCCACCCGGACCAGAGTCCGTGTCGGAGTGGGATGGGGGTCTTGGGCGGCGGGGAAGGAAAGGGGAGCGGGAGGGGTGGGCACAGACCCTGCCTGCCACGGGAAGGGCAAGGAGGGGACCGCAGGGTGGCCCAGAGGGGACGCGGCTGAGGGGGGTGGCAGATCAGCACCCATCAGCTCACCAAGACCGGGGTCCCCCCGAGAACGTGCGCTATCTGGGCTGGGTGGGTTTCTTTTGGCTTAAGGCGGACTCTGCGCGTTACAGACACTGCTCCGAGGGGTCGAGCAGCTCGGTATCGAGCAGGGTACGCGCCCCGGCCAAGCTGCCGGCTGCTCCTGGGGTGCGTAACTGCACTGGGTTTATAAAAGACGTGTCGTCCCCCTGGCAGTACCTGGAGCGGAGCCGCCGTGCTTGCCGTCTCGCTGCTCGGGGGACGCTTGGCTGCAGGGAAAGCAGAGCAGAGTTAGGGGACGCGGGTGAGCCGAGCCCGCAGCGAGCCAGCCCGGTACCTTGGTGCAATCTCGTCGAGAACAAATCCCCTCCAGCGAGGGATTTCAGAAATCCCGAAGTTCAGAAACTCCAAAAACCTGTTTCAGGGGGGTTTTGAAGCATGTGCGGGCGAGGCAGGGGCAAGATCCCAGCGCTCTCTTGCCCCTGAACGCCTGCTCTTCACAGCAGAGCAGAAGCAGCGGCAGTTTGGCTCCTGCTAAACAGGACCAGCTCCACATGCCCGGTCACCGCACGAATCGGCAGGTCCTCTGGATTTACACCTTTATTGCATTGAAATATTTACCGCGGTAACAATACAAGAAATAGGAAACCGTCCAAGCAGAATACTGTGCGCTGCTCCCCCGTCCCGACCCACCGGCACGGACGCTGCTCGGAATTTCAGGGAAGGAGCAGTTAAAAAAGGTGCTAAAAAAATTGCTACATGTGATACCTCTCCGCGCTCCAGCCTCGCCGCGTGCCTGTCGCTGCAGGAATTAGGAGATGAGCTGGGCAGCAGGGAGCAAGCCTGTTTGGACACTCACAAAGCAGCAGGTACATCGCTGTAGAGGTTACAAACTAAAGTATACATTTAAATACATAAATAATCTGTGCAATGGGTGATGCGTCGTCCCCGGAGACGCCGCAACCTTCATTTCGTCCTCACGTAGATACAGAAACAGGGAATTCTTTGGAGTTTTATATGTACAAAAGCTGCAACTGAAAATATAGATCATCTATTTGTTCTCTGTACAGGTCTGCGCTGGAAATACTTAAAAGGAGGAAAACAAATCTCCGTTTTTTTTAAAAAATACATCGTAGTTACTGAGACGGCACTGTCACCAGAGGGACAGGCAGGAGGCAACAGCGTGGCCAGGGCAGCAGGGCCGCCCCGCTCCCGGGTCGCTCACTTCACCCCGTCCTCCTCCAACGCAGCCCCGCTCGCGCCTGCTCTTCCCCCCACCGCCTTCTTCCATTAAAAACGAGGAATAATTTCCAGTCGGGGCTGGGGAGGCAGCCCCAGCCTCACTTGTGAGGGTCCACATGGGGTTTGGGGGGTAAGTACAGGACACGCTGCTTTTGGGAAGCAGCACTGCTCCCGCAGAAGAGGGAGCGGTTGAATTCTCCTCCTCAGCTCTTTGCTATCTGTAGCAGAATCCTACGTAACATAAATGGTTTTAAAATACTTCTCTAAAGTCAGGGGGTTTGGTGAACCCTCGGAAACAGGCGCTCCCCAGCCCACATCCCAGCGTGCTCAGGAGCGCGTGCGTGCGCAGATACAGCCGTGGGACGCATCCTTCCTAACAGAGGCGGACTGGAAACCACCGGCGCAAGGCCTGGGGGCACTGGCTACACGGGGGAGATGGCCTCAATCGAGAGGGGACAGACACAACCGAACGGTTCTCGGTCGGGTCCTTCCAGCCCCGGACAGGGAAGCCGATCCCTAAGGCAGCTACTGGAAATCTGCCCTCGTCTCCCATCCCTGGCAGAAGGAGTAACGGCCGGCAGCGTGGCCTCAGTCCAGGGAAATGATGTCTGGCCTGCAGCCCGGGAGCGCCGCGTTGCTACTTATTGTCCCGTTGTGTCCGTGGCTCTCTCGCAGCGCGCTGGTGGAGATGATGCTGCTGATGCGGCCGCCGGCCGGGCTGACGGCGCTGTGAGATCCTGCCATCACGGGGGCCAGGGGATTCATATTTATGAAGTGGCTAGACGTGCCTCTGTACTGGAAGAAATGGCCGAGCGTATCCTGCTCATCCAGGGAGGTGATCACGGAAGGGCTGTAATGCTGCCAAGCAAAGGAAAACCCCTGATCAGCTCACGGTATCCGCAAAACCCCGGCCCCACTCCCACGCAGCCCTTTGGAGAGGGCACACGCCCACAGAGAGGACGGGTCGCACGGGGATCGCTCCGAGCTCCCCAGGTGAATGTACCAGTTTACCAAGACTGCCCCTGAGCCATCAACACCCGCTGCCTCCCGTCCACACAACCCAGCGCAAGCGTGGGCTTCAGAGGGGAGAATGGCAGAGACGTGCGGCGGCAGCAAGAAATAAAGCCCAGCACAGAGAAAGAAGATGGAGCCTACAGCGACCGCCCTGAAAAGCCACGCGTGCGTGGATCCGTGCCCTGCACTGAGCCACCTCCGCACTACGCGGACAGGACAAATCAACTCTCAGCGACTGCCGCCAAATCCCTCGGCTTCCTACCATCGCTCTTCTACATCTGCGTGGATTCAGCCTCAGAGAAGCAAAATACTTCCACCTCCGAGCCCTTTGCCGTAGCAAGGCAGACTCAAGCAAGCAGAGACTGCGAAAGAAGAGAGGTGCCGGGCAGAGGGGCAAGAGCCCAGGATTCCTGCAGCTGCAGGGCAGACTAAGTATCTCCCTGCGGCGTCAGGCGATGCCCGTGGAACCGCAAAGCCGGCACCCCCACCACCGTCCTACAACAGTTCTCACAGAGGAGGAGGATGGAGGAGGAGGAAGGTTGGCTGAGTGAAGAGGGATGTATTTGCCAGTCTGCAGATTTGGCAAGGAGAAAAGAAAAACAAAAATGAAACACAACAAAACAAAACCAAACCTTACCTGATTTTCACTTTGAAGGAAGGAAAACAAATCCAGACCTAGAAAAATAAAAAGGGGAAAAATAAATCTCTTGACGGTAAATAAACTTCTGGCAGGAAGGGGAGCCAAACCGTGCTAACGTAGAGACAGCAGCAGATGGGTTCAGACTGCTTCCAAGTACTAGATACCACGATATTGTCAGCTCCAACTCCATCACAAACTCCAGCTCTGTTCCTACAACGCCTCTGTAACTCATCGCGTGGCCTCAGCAACGAAACACCACAGGGCAAATTAAATTTCACTTCTCCAGAGCTGTCGTGGGGCCTGGCACCAAAATCAAGTTCCAGCAAAGCTCAGCAAAGGGCTGGGTCAGCCCAGCCCCGACCCGGCTGGCGACACCACGACACTTCGAACCGCTCTGCAAAAGCTGCTGAAGGCCCTTGACCAAACTGACTCCATCGGACAGCAACTGTGCACGCGTCAAATCAGGCACGAGGGACGCGCGAACCGCACGCAGGACTGAGAGAGTATTTTCAGGTCTCTGCTGCTGACCTGACTGAGGTGGGCTCAAGCCCCTCACCTCATCTCTCGGGGGTAGCAGCCTCCCTGCCCGTAAAACCAGGCTTGAAACGCCCGCCTCCCTGGGGACAACAGAGGCGTAACTCCCCCCTGTAAAGCACACGGGGATCCCCAGAGCCGCGGGTTCCTGGGAGTGGTTTATTATTTACTACTCGGTCACGGACCTGGGCCTCTCCTTCCTTCTGCTGGGTTAGGACACACAATCTGTATCACACCCTGCCAGCCAGGAACAACAGGAGCCCACGAAAGGAAGCCGCAGCCTCATTTCCTTGGTGGCCCTGGGACACACTAACCAGCCAAAACCTGGGTCGTTCCTACCTGTGAGCTCTAACTAACACCCAGATTTCAAGCTATTCTGTCTGTCAAAACCTCACCTGCAAGCCTCTCGAGAAATCTCACCGGAGTCGTGCCCCAGGAGGGAGGCACTCTAGTTTCCTTCTTCCCTCTTCTGTGTTGGGCCAGTGAACTCCGTCACTCAAAAATACTGGCTCTGATCTGCAGTAGCTGCCAGGCCGAGAAAGACTACGTGTGCGAGTGACCCAAAGGCCCCCGAAGCTCAGTGGAAGAGAAGGCCAGGGCACCGGCTGTTACAGCCAGCTTCTTAGTCTGGTAAACTGGTACAATTGTGCGTATTTGCAAACTGCTGCCAGAGGTCTTTGTTGTTACCTTGAAGCTCTGAGGGCACCTGGTAGGAAGGATGGTAGTCAGGAATGGGGAGGTTGGAGAGATAGTCACTGCCAAGAGCTGCCATGGGAGGACTTCGAAGCACAGAAGACGGCTGGTGATCAATAGTTAATACCCTGAAACAGAATACAGACCTGATGAACCTTAACAAAAGCAGAACAGCATGCTGAGAGCAAAATTCCTCCGTTGTTTATCAGAGAAAAAAAAAAACCCAAACCCCCCAACCAAAAAACCAAATACCCTGATGTACCATACCTACAGCAAAGACAAGGCCTCCCTCCTCCCCGGTCCCATGGTCAGAGGTGTGTCACCTCACCCTGGCCAGGTGTGGAAAGCAGCAGCAGCGCTGCCCAGGGACAGAGCGGACTCGGATCTGGTCACTGCGATGGCATCAGCATTCAGGAAGGGAAGCAAGCAGAGAGCAGGAAGCAAGCGAAGCCAAAGCCCAGCAAAGCCGGGGGGGGGCCGGGTTCCTGTGCTGCCTTACCCCTTGGGGCCAGCCGCTGTCGGAAGAGCCATGCCGGAGACCGGGCACTGCTTCTTGGCAGGCGGCTCCTCCTCATCCGACGAGCTGTCCAGAGTGAGATCAATAACCTCCACTTTTTTTTTGCCCTCCGAAGAGTTCTTGCCCTCGGAGCTCACAGTGTAAAGGGAGCTGGCTGCAGAGGAAAACCAGCGATCAGCTTCAACTGCTGAAATGGAGACGAGGAAAACACCACCGCCTCTACAAGCACTACAACCCTGCGATGTACTCAGGACTTCCGAACAGCTCGTGGCAAATCCACACCCCATCCCAGAACAGAAGCATCATCCCCACACTAACGGTCAGGTCTCCATAGCCCACCTGGAATTAATGCTGCAGTTTCAAGAGGAACCTGCATTTTTCTTGCTCTTTCTAGCACTTAGCCACAGTGGTGTGCTAAGTGCCTGTCATGCTCCTGGTATTTCACTGTGATCCCAAATACCGGCTCCCAGATGGGATCTGCAACGCTCCAAATGTTGCTTTGTAAATGTAAAAATCGTAAATGTAAACGTTGCTTTGGCAAAACAAGACGTCCAAAAAAGAGTTGGTGACCATAGCTCCCGTACCCTCGATCCCACTGAACGCAGACGTCTGGCACACCTCCTGGTTCTCCTTCTTCGGCTTCATGGGGCACCAGGAGCCGTCCTCCATGAACTGTATCTCATCACAGTCCGTGCAGGAGTTCAGGATTTCCATGAACAACCTGCCGGGTGAGAGCACAAGCTGGGGAGAGCAAACACTACAAGGACTCACGCGTGAATACCCGCACACGGACGGCGGAAATGACACGGGACCGATGGTGCTCAGGAGATGGGTTAAAGGGGCGCGAAGAATCACTGTTCTAAAATCCGTGCCAGTATCACCTGCAAGTTTAGTCTTCTGACGGGCTGTTCAGGGTACATAGGAGGGCTCTGTTCAAACCCCGGTAAGCAGGTTCCCTCATTACTGCCTCTGCAGAGACTGCCAGCAAGGAAGCCAAGATTTTGACAAAGGCTTCTTGTTCTTTGGGAGAAATCTCTCCAGATTGGAATCAAAGCAGTTTAGGGAACGAAAATCAGATTTTAAGTTATTCGAGGCTGTAACTTGTCTATATATGCTAGCATTAGAGGATAAGCCTGAAAAGAAAAACATTATCCAGGCTAAAGACTGTGTAAGAAGCCTGCTCGGCTCACCCGTCGATTATCAGGTTGTCGTATGGGGCTTTCTTATCGCACACAGGACAAGTCCACGTGGGTTTCTTCTCATTCATTTGAAGGTAGAGCGCTGCATCGAAGCACTGGAGGTGGGTGCACGTGATGGCTCGGCAGGGCACAATCAGCCTCATCTTACCCAGCTGGGGGACAAGAAGTAAGGAATGAAGTCGGTTTTGTACAAACCGCCTCTCACAGCACCAAAGTAAAGCCAGCGGTGTTATTCCCTGTTTATTCCCTTTTCTCCCCTGCCCAGCACTCTAGCATGTTTAACAAGACGTTAAATTAAATGTCAATGAAGAATTAACGTGCAAGAGAAAACAAGCTTTCCTGAGAGTATTTTTGCCTTTTCTTTGTTTTTTCTTAAGCTCACTTCCACCTCAAACACGTGCTAATAGTGAAGGTGAAAGACAAGGATCGGGCCAACAGAAGACATTTTTTGGCTAGGCAGTTTAGGCCAACAATCTCAGCAGGTTTTTTTAATGCATGAAAGAAAGCGGTTCTGCTTTTATTTAGGAATCAAAGCTGACTTTTCAGCAAAAGCAGGGCTGCAGCAGCATTAGCTCTCGTCTCACTCCAAAGCGTTCCTACCCAACGGTAAGGTAAAGCGGGAAGCTGTTTGCAAAGGCCTGTCCAAGAAAAATGAACAAAAACGTAGGAACCTACTGGACACATCAGGGAAACTCGTAAGCTCGTTGTAGCTATCTCACTGTCAGGATCAGCTGTTAGTTTTTCTTTGACTGAAAGAAGAGGAGGGGAAAAAAGGTCTCCTGTCAACATCCTCCTTCTTTTACATGCATAAATATGTACAGACATGATTTATAATTTGCACCATGACACTTATTATCCAAATTACAGGCAGGTAATGCTTACAACAGCAGACATGATTGCTATTAGGTTAACAGCTCCAGCAAGAGTCTCCTTGGCTAGACCATACACGCAGCACAAAGAGACAGTCCCTACCTTAAAGATTTTACAGCCTGCCTGTAAAACGACAGCACAGGGGAAACATTTGGTCGTAGGGAAAGGGCGTACAATTTGAGTGTAAGCAGCAACGGCATCACTCCCGCTGCTTCTCAGAGGACAAATGTTTTGCAAGTACCACAACGGAGGTGGGCAGCGATCTGAAGAACGGTTTGATTTAGAGCTTTGTTGAATGGCATCACTGAAAAATAATCCCTAATCTTTACAATCCTTACCTCCCCGTCAAGTTCTCATCAACAGGACTCAGCAAGCGCGTGCGGGCTCGCGAGAAGGGACGCCCACAAAGACCTGCACTGCCCTCGCTCGCTAATTCAGACCTGCTCTGTCTTCCCATACTCGGCACAGGATCAGACCGAGCAGAGTTACGCCTTCACACGGGTACTTACTCAGGGCCCGCGAATGGTCTGGATTTCGGATGCCCTTGGCTCTTAGCTTCTGTAGCAGCGTTACTGACGTCAGCTGCTTCACCAGGTACACCGACAGAGAGTAGTTCTGTTGAAAAGAAGTTGACACCGCTCAGACCTAGAAAAACCCACCAGAAAGGAGAGGGCTCTCCTGGATCTGCACAGCTTGATGCTACCGCAAAAACGACCTCGATTCTGCCTGGCAGACCTGAGGCTGCAAACAACCGGTAGCGAAGGAACAGCAGCAAATGGGAAATGGTCTTCACCTCACTCACCCTGCCGAACTCCGAGGACCAGTTCACTACAATCGTGTTGGGGACGGTTGCCGAAAGTCGTGCCAATGGAGTGATATTGACGGGCCGGCTGGGTCGTTTCGGCTCTGCGCCGTTTTTTGTGGGTGGGAGATAACCCTGCAAAGAAAGAAAGATTACCTGGCATAAAATAAATTCTCTCCGAGGTGTAAGGCCACATACAAGAATCTACGAACCCAATCTCTTCACGGCACATTGCACCTCAAAACGTTTCACGTCACACCTTAGAGTTTGTATGAGAATTTATCTACAAATCTCAAAGCGATACATTATTATTGCTCAATGTCAAGAAATGGAGCATAAAGGTTCCCTCTAATATCCTTACGCTGACGAGCACACTGGAATCCCATCATAAGCTGAACCTCTCCACAAACACAGAACTGTCAGATGTGTTGTGCACAAATGGCGCTGAATTAAAAAACAAATCCTGCCCAGTTCAGCAAGGCTGGGAAGCTAAAAAATTACATCCCGTGACAAATCTCACGTTGATCTCATTTTTCCTTCATCATATCCACATTCCAACTTGATTAGAAACCCATCCCGTTATTCAGCCCAAGAGTGCCTTTTCTGTAATTCAGAGAGATTTACACCACCCTTTTTTCATCGCCCTCGGTTAGACCGGGCAGCTTGAGGCTGATTCAGCAGCCACCCATCACAGTTTAAGCAGAAGTAAAACAAAAAAAAGCGTTCCCGTTGAGCTGCTGTGCTGTGCACAGCCCGTACAAACAGCTTCTCAGCTGCAGATGACTCATCCAAACGAACGCAAGAAACCTTATCTGAGAGCAGAAGCTGGGGGGGGACCCTTTAGCCATCTTGCATCTCACATGCACTTCCCTCTTTCTGCCCCACGAGGCCGGAAACCACCTCTCTCCATTTCTTTAAATTTTTTTTTTTTTTTTTTTAAAGGAGGTTACTAATTGTCTCGGCCAAAACCAGACAGAATATCTGAGGCAAAAAATGCAAATCTCTAAAAATATTAAGGGAGCGGCTCAGGCAGAGCATTAGAGGCTGTTCTGCAGGTTTGATTGCAAAAAATGCCAGCTATAATGGAGCAAAGCCAGCGCGGGACAGTCGACAGGGAACTGGCCTAAGACTGTCAAACCTCTGATACCTTTCCTAGGTGTGACACTGAATCGCACCCCGTTTTGGACTGTAAACTGGGGCAAGCACCATTTCTTATTGTATTTTTTACACATTACCCAGCACACAGGACCCCAGCCTTGACTGGAGCATCCAGGTCTTCCTGCAATGTGATAAACTAAAGGCAGGGCCATTATTCCATTAGACTCAGATTTTACTCTGCATTTTTATTATCCAGTTTCTCGTCAAAAGAGGCATTCCAAAAAATGAGAGGGAATCTGCCGGTTAAAAAAAAAAAAAAATCAGGCCCAAAGTTTGCATATTCTTCTACTTAAAGACCACACTCCTCGGATCAAAGAGCAGCTTTCATCACCAATCCCCCACCCTGTAACATGAAGTCAGTTTTGCACTCTAACCACACCATTTCTTCAAGTCAGTCTTTAATCTCCAGAAAATACACTCCCACTGCACTCACTGGGAGCTGCAGCTGTGTAAAAGGGCAGACGTTAGTCTACAACATATTAAGAAGAAATAAGATTTACTCACAGGCAGGGGACAGAGTTTTCCATTGACCTTGACAAATAAATTAGGAGGGAAGTAATCTTCTTGGGGACAGCTGGTTTCACACAAGCAAAACCTAAGAAGCAGGAGGGAGAAACTGGCAAGTGAGTGGTGACACTTGCGAAACACGGCAGCCAAACTTCCCTTTAAAAAGGGAAAAACATTTTCCAAGCAGAACAGATCAATGGCTGGAAAACACATAAGCAGATGAACAGCCCGACACGTTTCAAGCCCTACGCGCGGCAAAAGCGATATGAGAAACGAGACGGAAAAATGCCAGCGACTTAAAACAATTGCTAACGTGCACGCTGTGAAGTGTGCAGGGGCAGGGCTAATTTTATTCAGCCCAGATGACAATCTAAGCTATCCAGAATCACGGTTTCACAGGCAAACTGCATTTCTCTGGCCTAACACCGTTCCAAAAGATGACACAAACCGCGCTCCGGGTTCGGGCGGTAGGGACAGCTAACCCGGGGGCCGTTAAGGACGAAGGAGGACTGCCGTTCGCTCTGGCCACCCTGATATAATTCCCACGCCAGCAGCGTCGTATCAGGTGGTTTAACCCAGGTTTGGGTGCGTTCACGTGCAACTTCACCTATAGATTCTGCAGCACTTCCAAGATGCAAGGAACTCCATCTGTTTAAGCCACCCAACCCAAGCACCTGAGGAACTAAAAAGTTATATTTGACCCAAAGTGAATCTTGCAACAGGACAGACTGGTTACTGGTTACTCCTCAAAGCTCATCCGCCACCACTCGCTATCCTACCGTTGCCTCCCTCATCACAGAATCATTCAGGTTGGAAAAGACCTTTAAGATCATCGAGTCCAACCGTCAGCACCAGCAACCCAGAACGGGCCCTGGTTCACATCCTAATCCCATTTAATCAGATGGCCGCGCGCTCTATTTTCTCTCAAAGGAGGGTGCTCCGCCAGAGACGACTCCCCACGCCGAAACCACAGTCCTGCCGCGCAGCCGTGAGTCAGACTGTGACCTCGGCCGGCTTTTTCCAAGCTGCCAGATCAAGCCCTGGCATGTCACGCCGATGCAGAGCCACACCACCAATGTTCTCGAAAAATAAATCTGATCTTATTGTTTCTTAACCTCTCTCTGCTTGCCAAATAAAACAAAGAATAAAATTGAGAGTTAATCTTTTTCTTGCTTGGGAACATGAGAATACCACATACGCTGAAGCACATCAGCAGGAGAGGAGAAGCGATCCCACCATCGTTTTTAACTCCTGCACTAAAGTTTGCTGAATAAGGGTTCACTTCTTCAGGTGAAGGGATGTCTCTCCCCTGGAAGTTTCCTGGTGGGCTATTTGGTAAACTCTGTTTCATCTCCAACGTCCAAAACATAGTAAGAGGCACACACGCTGAAACCGGTCCTTCAAAAACACGCATGGTGTTTTTCTGCGCTACAGAAGAGACATTTCCAAGCATCCACCTCCTGATGCATTTCAGGGAACAGGACGCCCGTATGCTTCGCTCCGCCAGCTCTGCGCGCAAGAGAGGAACAGATGGACGCAGCAGGAAAACTGCGGCTGTAAAGCCCCGAATCAGAGAGACGTTGTCGCAGAATCGTAATTAATATAGAACGCCGCCCTGAAAACCAACAGGCTCTCTTTTGAATTAAAGCAAAGTCTTCAATTTCAAACCACCACTTTTCTTCAGCCTGCCAGATATCACAAGTAAAACCCTGAACTCCTCATCACTTTTTTCCTGAGAGTACAGTAGTGATTCTCTCTGTCTCTTCGCCAAGTTCAAACCCCTGATAATAAAATTTAACATTTTGTAACCCCGCCAAGGGTTGAATGTTGGGCAAGAGCCTCCTCAGTTCCTGTTCAGTGCCGTAGGACAGCGTGGGCAGGCACTCAAATAACCACCCCGGCACTGACTGCAAGAATCAGAGGGTAATCCGTGAAGCACTTTCAAGTATTTTTCTACTCACGCTCTCCAACTTCTTGCATTTTCATGAGTAATAGCTGGGTGACTATTAAAAAAAATGTTCAAATTTTAAGGTAACGTAGTTTCTGCGTCTTATTCCGCCTTTTGCAATGAATCTGCAAACAGGCAAATAATTAAAATGGAGAAGAGAAAGAAGCGAGTTCTATATAAGCGTGCAAAACTCTGAGAAAGATTAAATTTTACTACACTTAAAATTGAGAAAACTTGCGTGCAAGGCCACGTCGCCTGTGCCAGCAAAGCGTCACCCAGAGACAACTCACTCGGCCTCGCCGAGTTCGGGAAGACCCTCTTGGCTTGGTGTTGCACGACACGGTTTATCAGAGGCTCACTCCCATATAGAAACCCTCACTCCCATATAGAAACCAGCGTTCAGAATGCAGCACCAAACATTTAAAGTTTCCTCAATCTGATGTGCAATTTCAAGCCAAATCAAGTGCTACAAGCGTGATTCACCAAAGTCAAGGACAAATTAATACCGATACGCTAGCTCAGGGAACAGGACTTGATGCCTTCATCAAACAGACATTACCTTACCTTAATTGCACCTGTATAGTGTAATCACATTTGGCACCTGGTAAGATATCTCTGCAACAGAAAAGAAGGTCTTAAGACTGTCAGCAGCACTTAACAGAGAATTACAACTACAACTGCATAAGTTTTCATTAAGTTATATTGATACTGATACGTGTGAGTTATATTATGAATAAAACCAGTGCAGCTGAATTGTAAAAACAGGTAATACCTGTCTGAGCTAGCAGGCAAAATTCCCAAACGAGGACATAAAGCAAAAGCCCATCGAACAGGAGAGAGCGCGGTGGGAAAAGGAGAAAATCAACCTCAAAGGTTCTTGCTACTGCTGAGTTTTAAGAATATAATGCCGACTACAGACTCGCCAATGCAAACGAACGATCGTGTTTGTAGGCACAGGTGGAGGGTAGTCCTAAAGTTTGGGATGGACTTGCACGTTTTTATCCCAATTACCACATTTTCTCTCTTCCATACAATAATTCTGCCCTGCGGGGTTTTAGGCAGGTCCTCGATGGCTGTAAGCAGCACAAGCACTGCTGACATCAAGGAACTCCCCTTTTTACACCCAACTTGGCATTTTATTCTCACATACTGCACTGGAGCAGAGAAACACGAATTGTTTAAGATTCAGCTCTTCCTCCTATTCCGACCGTCCCTGACCTCCTCATCTGCCAGGCTCACTCGCCCAAACTCTGCTCGTTTTTACTCCTGACCCCACTCCCCGTTCTGCCGGGGAAGAACACGCAGGCGCAGCAGGGAGCCGCACGCGCTTGCGCGGCATCTGGAGAGACACCCTTTCGCTTACCGGGAGGTGAGGATCTGTTGAACTTGCTGGGGGGTTAGAGCAAAGGTGAAGTGAGCTTCTTCAAACCGCTGACTGTTTGTTGAGGCTGAAAAAGAGAATTTAAGACAAATTATATCATCGTTAAGCCATTCTTACACCTGCAGGCGCCAAGGCTTGTAATAAACACAGGACAGCATCCACTAAAAGCGGAAGGCAATCCGTCGTCAAAATTAACTGCAGTTCCATGCAGGGGCCCTCCAAGTCCTTCACCGCGTAACCAAGCGTCAGGTCTGTCTTTCAAGGCAGACATTCAGTTTCCATCATTTCATTTACAAGGAAAACTGAGCCCTGGGAAGTAAGGTGGCTTGCGCAGCAGACAGCAAATGGTGAGGAAATCAGGAAACACCCCCCCTCGCTCTCCTGGGTCTGCAACAGCCTCCCGCGTCCAGAAGAGCCGCACGACGCTGCCCAGGGCTCAGCGGACAGGTTGGGAAGAGTGAGATCAAATGCGGAGCTAAGGGAACGCCAGAGGTCATCCACTGCCCTAGAAATTGTAATAATTACTGTGGTTATGGAGTAAGTACAGTTGCTGAACAATAATCGGGCGTTGCCATTTTCTCCTCAGGCACATGGACAGAGTCACGGCGAATTTAGAGAAAACCAGCCGTGCCCTTGATTAAAAATAAACACGTGCGGAGAAACCCACACAATGGGAGAATCAAGAATTTTACGGGAGGGTTAGTGACAAGCACGGTAAAAACGTTTTGTGCAAGATACATGTAGAAATAAACCAGGACTTCCCCTTCTCTTTCCCTGACCTTAACCATGTTACTACTTCTTTTGCGCCTGAGCTGCTCCCTCAGTAAAACTGGCAGGTGCCTGCCTCCCTCACAACAACCGTGAGCTATTTTATTAGTATTTGCAGAGCATCGGTATCCTAGAATGAAGACCACTGACACTGTAAGCCAACGTAATTTGCAAAGAGACGATTTGGCCTCTTCCGCGCTCGTTTTTACACCCATCGGGAGAGGTCCTGAGCAACAGCAGCTCCCGCCGGTGCTCTCTGGGATGCGGAGGATCCCTGGGTCAAGAGAAAACGAAGCCGAGGACGTTACCGCAGTGGCACGCGTTAGTGTAAATCTCACATTTTGATCCTTTATTTATTTCAAGGAATTTGGTAACACTTGTGATGAGCTGGTCGTAGCGTGACCATCCGAGGCAACTACAGATCCGCAGAGGAGAAGGTTAGCTCCGTCCTCTGTGCCACCTGCCCTCGGAGAGGGACACCCTTACGCTGGCCTCCCCAAAAAGCACATTCAAGCACAGATTCCTCAGTGGGGCGAGGGGTTTTGCTTCTCCAGCCTCCTGCAGCTCAGGAATGCGAGGAATGCGAGGCCCTGAGTTTCCTGGCAGATGACCTGCCAGATCTTCCCCGGACCGGCAGCGGCGACAGGCTGGCAGGCCGGACCGGAGAAATTCAGAGGAATTTTGACCATCTTAGGACTTTCTGCCTGAGCCTTTCGCTCCTCGATGACAAGATCCTGATTCCGCTCCGAACAGAGCCGGGGTAAAGCCGCTCAAAATTTGCAGCTTTCTCTGTTCTCTGCTGCCTCCGTTTATAACCGATAACCAACCTCCATCTAATGAGCAATTTATAACCAGTGTTATCACTCTGTTGGCAGCCTTCACCCCACCCGGAGAGAAACACCGACGTCTCCGACATTCACGGTAACACAGCTAGAGGTTTGGTACAGGATGGGGAGTGGGAAAGCCAAAGCCTGGATCTTCCTCGCTTGCAGCAAACAGAGCGCGGGCGGACCAGGAGGCTTTATCGTTAACCCCCGTGCCGCTGGCTTCACCCATCGCCACCCTCTCCATCCCTGTTTTCATTTTTCCTTCCCACGTACTGCTTATTTTTTCTGACACCACGACATTCACATCTGGATACTTACAACAAATTGCTCCCAGTAACTAAAATAAAAGAATGGGAAGGGGACGTTTACGCAGCTAAAGGGAGAAGAAAGGCACAAACCACCAGAAGCCGAAAATAAAAGTCCATGATCCCCTAGGAATTACATAAAAACGCTTTCAAGTTCAAGCACAAACACATAAGTAAGGGAGTTTTATCAGGGGAGAGAAAAGAAATAATTTCTTTTGCAAGGCGAGTATCCCATTTCAGGGAAGAGGCTTAACCACAGGTTGTCTGAGAGATTGAACAAAGCCAAACCTAAGAAAAGGCAATTTTTAGCAAAACAGTAAGGAAACCAAACCCCCCAAAAAGCGCGTGGGTTTTGGTTGGAGTACAGACACACTTATCTCCGCTTCAGCAAACATTACTATGTTTATATGCAAGAAAAACAACCCCGAATCCAAGCGAAAACCATTTAAAAGGCATAAGATGGGTGGATCTAGTCTGAAGAGGCCAGAAAGGCTCAACCTAAAGTAAAAATACAACTTATAACTTATTCTAAAAACC
The DNA here is from genome assembly GCA_035582835.1 of Phoebastria nigripes. Classification (NCBI taxonomy): domain Eukaryota; kingdom Metazoa; phylum Chordata; class Aves; order Procellariiformes; family Diomedeidae; genus Phoebastria; species Phoebastria nigripes. The sequence goes on along the minus strand of JAYKAV010000781.1, from coordinate 1,147 downwards.
AGAATAAATCTCCCTTCTTCATGGGCCCAAATCACCCCAAGTGCAGCAGCGCTTCCAAAACCACCAGCAATTACCGGGCTAACTCGGTACCGTACGTCTCCCCGCTGGCGTTTTAAAGAACACAGCAAACACACGACTTTTCTGGAATTAGGCAAAACCCAGCATTTTCTTTTCCCTATTTTACAAATGGGGAAGCATCGGAGCGCTCGGCCTCCACATCACATCGAGAAACAAGCGGCTTTCACCTTTGGCCATACCCCGTTTCTGCTCTTAAATTTAAGATCCCTGTTTGCTTCCCGCTCAATTTTATATACGGGAAGATTTTAGGACTACGTTTTTGTTAACAATTAAGGCAGAATTAGGACTCAAATGTGGCAGAGGATTTTTAAGAAGCTGTTTTGCTGGAAGTTGTAACACCAATTGTTTGCAAAAATAACAAACCACTTTTCATAATTAACTCTCCTGGCATTCACTAATTTGTTCGGAAAGGGAGCCTGTGCCAACTGAACCAGGTTTTTATTCTCTCGGGATGAGGATCCAAATGCTGACGTACCACAGACCAGAGAAAGCTTCGCAATTCAGAACGTAAAGAAAACCCCAGGCTCTATCAGGTGAAAACAGTAAATAATCCAAAACTGAGAGACACTTATAAAATATACACTTAACAGAAAAGGTGTCAGCTGGGAGAGAAACGCCCTTTTTCATGGAAATAAGCGTGGAGCAAGACTGACAAGCAACTAAAAGCTTCCATTTCTGGCAGCCCATACAAGCTGGAGCTGGAAGTTATCGGTCCAAATGAATCGAGGGCTGGAGCACCTCTGCGGTGAGGAGAGCTGGGGTTGTTCAGCCTGGAGAAGAGAAGGCTCCGGGGAGACCTCACTGCGGTCTTCAATACTTGTAAGAAAGGCGGGGACAGACTTTTTAGCAGGGCCTGCAGCGACAGGACAAGGGGGAACGGGTTTAAACTGAAAGAGGGGAGACTCAGACTAGGTGTAAGAAATTGTTTACGCTGAGGGTGGTGAGGCGCTGGCCCAGGTTGCCCAGAGAGGTGGTGGACGCCCCATCCCTGGAGACATCCAAGGCCAGGTTGGACTCTGAGCAACCTGATCTGGTTGAAGATGTCCCTGCCCACGGCAGGGGGTTGGAC
>JAYKAV010000780.1:10572-36700 GCA_035582835.1 Phoebastria nigripes | reverse complement strand
TTTTTTTTTTTTTTTTTTTTTTTTTTTTTTTTTTTTTTTTTTTTTTTTCTTCAAAAAAGTACATAAAAATGTTTTTAAAAGAAACGGTCAAATATGTACTGTTATAGGAAAAGGTATTTCCATTTTTTATAAATATTTATCTCATTTTATCAGTCTCACATTCTGGAACAGTCTAAGACTATATGAACATTGTTATGATATTATTTTGCTAAATGTATTTGTAGATCTGAGGAAAGAACTTTATAATTCATTTCAATAGTATTGAGATAAAAATATGGAGTAAATCTAAATATCAAGCTTGATCTTGTAATACAATGGCCTATCATTCAAAGCAGATGTCTGTGATATTTGCATATGATTTTCCATGCTTTCATTTCCTGATTTATTTCTCTTCAAAGGCAGAAGGATATTTTTGTCTTATTTTACTCTATTGGAAAACTGAAAAGGAGTGTACAATGGCAAAAAGTATTTCTAGCCTTCTATGCTTTTGAAGATATTCTGGGAAATATATAAGTGACTTYTGCACTTTTCCCCCCCATTCAATTACAAAAGCTTATTTCACAATACTGCTTTTCTACATATATACTTCACTAAAATACATTATAGAAATGTGCATGTCTTAACTATTCTAGTCTGATGCACTATTACCTTTTAGCTTTTTTTCTGTTATTTGAAGAATGGTGAATCTTCACATGTCTAATAACACCTAAAAGGTAAATCAGCAATTGCAATTTTAATAGCTGCTAAGTGCAAACTTATACAAAATGCAATTACTAGAGTTCAAAGTCTGCTCTTCTTGCTTCAAGTGAATCATAAGTTATTCATGGTCTCTCTTGTGACACGTTGTTATTCATGCTAGTCATGTTGAGAAGGTAATGCGCTTTTGTTCATAGAATTTTCAACTGGCTTTTTGCTCTCACTTTGAGCCAGTCCTTTGAAGTCAAAGGAACATTTCTATTAAACTTAATTGTCATTAGATCAGGGCTTCTGTGAGGAAAAATCAGGTAGAATAGTACAAAGACAATTATACTGGCATTAAGGGTTTTTTATTAGTGTTTAATAAACTCATACAACAGAAAAGATTAGCTAAATGCACATGATCACTTCTGCCATTGAAATAATTCTCTAGTATTAGAGTAAATAATCATCTTAATTACAAGTTGATCACTGGGTGTATTCTGTCTTCATTGCTTTCAGATTTCAAAGGTTATTTGTATAAAGGAAAATAAGAATCAATCTTTAATACCCTAAGTTCAATTCTGTTAATTTACTAAATCAAATAGCCAGATAAAATGTACAAAGTACCTTGATCTTCCCATGCAAATTAAAACATTAATCTCGGTTCATTGAGATAAAAGTGTTGCCATATTTCCCTCACTGCAGAGGCATCAGAACAACAGAAGGTGATTCACATTTCATGTAGGCTAGATGTACATTTTTCCTTTTCATTATGGAGAGATCCCAGGACATCTAAATTTCTGACTTGCGTTCCCCAAATAAGGGATTCATTTACGTGCCTGAATCAAGCTTTGGGGGTTAGCTTCAGAACTGGGACTGAAACGAGCAAAAGACTCAAAGTGATGATAAATTACTGAAACCAGTCAAGGCTGAAACATTTGATAACAATGATCTGCAACGGTGGTACCTAGAGAAGAGGGGTAGATGTGAGACAGGGTGTATGGAAGGTATCAGGAAATCCCAGTATGGTAGGGGATCCACAGGGGAAGACATACGAGGGATTTTAGAGGGAGTAAATAAGTCTCCCGGAAGGGGCATCAGAAAAGAAGGTGGTGGAAATACTTGCAGAAATTGAAAGAATAGGGAGATGATATAAATTTCTATGATAAGCTTCCTACCAATACCCTTATGACAAGGTTAACAGTTAAGAGTCAATGGGAAGTAAGGAAGAACTGTGCAGTATCTGCTTTGTGACTCATCTAACATGTCTTCCAAAAAGTTTTGGAATAAAAAGACAACCACATACAAGAGAGTAGCTGACTACTAGCCTGTAGCATCTAAGACAAGATGTTCATCTGCATACATTTAGCAAATACTATTTTATATTAAAATATTAATTTTAGCTGTTTGTTATAAAGAAAAGAAACAACACATAGCAAACAATCACAAGATTGATACACAGTTGCTTCAAAATATAAGCTTATATATTCAGTAAAATAAGTAAATAAAAATGCAGTTAATTAGACCCTTAATATCACCAGAATATTCTGTGGAGGAATATTTTCCAACTAAGATGGCTAACTAAGGTAATTTTTGCTATTTATTGCCTTCCATAAGAAGCACAGAAAAATCCAAAATACATTATGGTCTTTACATACTCTTAAAAATTCCTCTGTTTTTGTTTTTATTAACCACCCCTGTAGCCTTCCCACTACCTCCCCACTACCAAAACCTTGCCACACAAACCCAGTACAACTTCTCTACAGATTTTACTTTATTTTTCTTGCAACAGTCTGCAATTGGAATGTATGCAATAGACCACATGTTTTCTTTCAGTATTTTTGGCCACATGCACTTCCCTTATGCATTTTTAAGAACGCTTATTTTCACATTGGGATGGAACAAACGAGACAACTATTTCTCTGTGCTTTTCCAGAATTTTTCTAAGTTCTATATAAATTATTCCTTGACGGATTTTATCACGCTTTCTGTTTAGTCCATAAACAATTCCTTCCTGGCAATCTATCTTAAATTTACATTTGGTTTACATTAATCATATTTTACTATGATTGTCACTTGTACTTTGTAAATTACTTGTATGACCTTTTTGTGTCTTCCCAGAATCACATACCTTGATTAAGCAATTTAACACTTACAATTATAAAAGTACAATTACAAAATATTTGTATTGCTAAGGATACCTTTAACCTGATATTCTCCTTCTTGCTTAGAGTAAATATTCAGTTGCATTATATTTTATCATAATACCTATTTGTTCTCTTGGAATTCTCATTAATCTCTCATTGAATTTGTTATTACATCAACACAAACTGTATCACTTATAACTGCAGCAATTTAGTTTGTTAAAATAACTTGTTAATATTATCAGTAGTTAAAAATTATTATCATCTCAGGTAAAATCACCAAATTAGAGCTGAATGAACTGCAGACTTCTTTGTTTTGTGTTTACAATCAAACCATCTCCCTGTCTTTCCATCATTCTGCTTATTAGTATCAGTTAGGATAACTGAATTTTGTTTATTTTATTCACTGTTTCTCTCTCTTTACACATGCTTTAGAAAGAAAAAAAAAAAAACTAAAAAATCTATTTTTTTTAAACTTGTGCTATTCATAGTTTGATTTACATTTTCAAGAGCAGGTTTTCCCTGAAATTCCATTTCTTCTTGATTTTACAACTTCAATGAAAATTTCACATTGCTTTGGAATTCATAAAATCATAGAATCGTAGAATCATAGAATCATTTAGGTTGGAAATGACCTCTAAGATCATTGAGTACAACCACTATCCTAGCACTGCCAAGTCCACCACTAAACCATGTCCCTAAGCACCACATCTACACGTCTTTTAAATACCTCCAGGGATGGGGACTCAACCACTTCCCTGGGCAGCCTGTTCCAATGCTTGACAACCCTTTTGGTGAAGAAATTTTTCCTACTATCCAATTTAAACCCCCCCTGGCACAACTTGAGGCCATTTCCTCTTGTCCTATCACTTGCTACTTGGGAGAAGAGACTGATAGCCACCTTGCTACAACCTCCTTTCAGGTAGTTGTAGAGAGCGATATGGTCTCCCCTCAGCCTCCTTTTCTCCAGGCTACACAAGCCCAGTTCCCTCAGCCGCTCCTCATAAGAAGGAATTCTTCCTTTTTGAGGATAATTGTGCCACACCAACCATTTATGGAAATGTAAGCATGCATAACTTCAATAATATTGCTTCCTTTTCATTTTCTCTACCCCTCCCCTCCCTTCCTCTCCTCTCCCCTTCTCATCTATGGTAAGACACATGAATAATCTAATCAAATTCTAACTATTGCCTTTTGCTTCAACTGTTATCTTCAGCCTCATTAAATGTGAGAATTATGTGTTCAAAACAATCGGTCTAGAGGGTCTTGGCCTCACTTTTGTACTTGCTCAGATGTTCTCTTTTATAATTCAAGGGAGAGGGGGAAGGGAAAAAGGAGAAGTAGGGGGTGAGGTGAGGGAGAATGGGGAGGTGAGGGGAGAGAGGGAGAGGGAGAAGGAGAAGGAAAGGGAGAGGGAGATGGAAGGAACCGGTACAACAGCATTATCCTAGCTGAAGTATTCTACCAGTACTCTGCAGTTACTTCTTTTTTTTTTTTCAAATTTTCTTCATTTTCCTTGCATACGTACATATGTATGGTCTAAACATGCTATAAAATCAGAAACTTCAGAGGACATTTGAAGATCCTAGACAAAGGAAGATAAGTGATGAGCATTCTCACGGTCAGTTTAACAAATCACGACATCTTCATGGCATATCAAAAAACATAATTTTAGCCCTCCTAGGATATGTTTGTGCCTGAAATGTTAGGCACCTGAGTTGCACCAGCTGACTATGCTGACTGAATGGAGTTGTCCTCTGTGGTTGTCCTGAATTTAGTTTACTGTTTCCAGTAGCACATGAGCCTCTGGGGCACTTTACTGAATAGCTGCCCTGTCCTCACTTGTAACTCAGCTAGAGAGGTTAAAGCTGACTGCTACATCTGCATATGCTGCTCCAGACATGTCTCCACATTGTGGCAAGCAAATCCCTGGTGTAAGGATCTGCTTCTAAAAGCATGTATCAACCCTCTCATCTCTCTTATTCGGATGATCCATTAAGTATTTGAAGTATCATATGTTCTATAAATGGTACATGCCAATGCTAGTAGTACATAGGATTTTAGAAGATGAAAGCAAAAACACTAAGCAGAGAAGAGAGTGATGAAGAATGATAATGTACATTAATGATTGCATTTCTATGCTAACATAAACCTCTCCTGGGCTAACTTGTTATGCAGATATTTCCCTTTTGGCTGACAGAGTACATCTGTTTTTGTTAGTCTCCTTGTTGCGCACAGCATATTTTACAAACCAAGCAATTAGAAAGGAGAATTTTGTCTTGATGTGCTGATGCTGTGATGACTTGCTATTGGAATAAGACATTTTGCAATCAATAGTTTATTCTAAAATTATATCCAAGAAAAACAAACATATATTCCCTCTCTGAATGTAATTAGTATGAGTCTTGTATCTTTTCAGCAGGGAATGGAAAGACACCCCCCCACACACACACATCTAATTACAAATTAATCCAGTAGCTGAGAAAAATTTAAGTATGCAAAATTAGGTCACTCTTGATAACAAGGTTATTTTTCTTGAAGCTGTTATTTGTAAACCGTTTTTTGTTTAGGGGTGTTGTAGTGACTGTGTCAAAGAAAGATTTTCATCTCTGCTTTTTAGAGTATAAACTTTTAATTCAGAAACAGACCTCACTTCATTTATTCCTGCCTTTACCACTACAGTTAGGTTCCTATAATTTAGTCTGTTTCAGGCGACTCTGTATCACCATTTGAAAATTGAAGATAGTCTAGAAGTCAGCATTCTTTTTATACGGCTCAAGTAACACTCCATTTTATGAGCTGTCCTACTGGTGGAGCTGGTAGGATTTTGATTTGAGGGAAAATTCTTATTCTTGACTTTTTAAAGTCTCAAATAGTTCAGATTTGACTCACTTAACTCTACTTTTTACATTTTGGTAAAGGGTTTTGTAGCCTAAGCAAAAAAAAATCAAGTTTTTAATAATTTCTATTGTAATATCTCTTTTTTTCTTCTAAGTGATCAGATGTCGTGGTTTAACCCTGGCAGCACCTAAACACCACGCAGCCGCTCGCTCACCCCCCCACTCTGGTGGGATGGGGGAGAGAATTAGGAGGGCAGAAGTAGGAAAACTCGCGGGTTGAGATAAAAACAGTTTAATAATTGAAATAAAACAAAGTAGAACAGTAATAGTAACAGTGATAACAACAACAACAATAGAATATACAAAACAGGCAATGCACAATGCAACTGCTCACCACCCGCCAAACCGACGTGTTGCCGAGCCGACGCGTTGCCGAACCAACGCATGCCCGAAACGCGTGAGCCCGTCCCAGAACCCAGAGGCCCACACACACACATAGTTTTTATACTGAGCATGATGTCGCATGGTATGGAATACCCCATTGGCCAGCTGGGTCAAACACGCCGGCTATGCTCCCCCCGCCAGCTTCCCATGCACCTGGCAGGGCATGGGAGGCCGAAAAGTGCCTGGTGCAAGCACCACCCAGCAACACCCAAAACATCAATGGTCCATCAACGCTCCTATTATACCAAACCCAAAACACAGCACACCCCCCCAGCTACTGGGAAGAAAGTTAACTCTGTCCCAGCCRGAACCAGGACATCAGACAACAAAGTGGCTATTTCAACAGTTGTGGACTTGATCCCGCTACACTKCAAGATATGAAATGTGATAACTGTCTTTGAGTGCAAGATGAAATTTTTTGGTCATGGAAAGAACTGGAAATAGTTTTTAGAGCTAGATTTCATTTGTGTAGACCGAAATAATTTGTATATGTCAAAACTTCTTTTATGGTCATTAGAAGAAAATTCTTCATAGCATGCTTCCTTTTCATTGTGAGATAGCCATTTATACAAGTGTGGTGAATCTGTCTGCCTACTTTTGTTGGTTGACCGTAGTATCTAGAAACCTAGCCAAGATAGAAAGATTATTAACTTTAGATGACATGTCATTCTAGGTGGCTAACAAACATGTAATATTTCACTAATATCAACATAGCTGATGTACAGAATAAGAAATATTCAAGGTAATAATTACGCATGAAATGTATACAATTGTCAAAATTGTAACTGTTCCTGGACATTACAGGGAAATATTTTATTTATCAATCTAAATATTTGGTTAAAAAATGAAGGTTCACCTCTCAGATTGTGTATAAAACTGGTTAGAATAGAATAAGGCAATATAAGAAATAATAGGAAAAAATTAATGCTCTTTGTTAAGATAGTTCAGATTTATTACTGCTGTCTACTATGCTAATTTGCCACATCTGCTGACGTATGTACCATTAAATTTGTTATCAAAGTGGAGTAGCTGGAGGCAGGCAGCCAATCTGCAAACTCATCTAATAGTGAAGTGTACTTTATAAATACAAAGGACAGTAGTATTTCCCCAACATACTACAAATACTTCATAAATAATCGTCCAAGGCAAGATGTCTACTTTTCTGACATAAAAGCTTTCTTTTTTCAGATTTACCCTAAGTGTATATATAAATTTGCATTTGCATTTGAGTATAAGATGTTGTCTCTTACCTACTTAGAGACACACGTATACATACACAGAAGAATCATTATTCAATTGAAGTAGCCAGGTTTTTGTCTTTGCAAATGCTATTTTTACATTGTAAAATTGCTTCAGTGCAAACATGCATTCTAAAGCTGAATACTGTTTTAAAGGACAAAATAGACAAATGAAAAAAAAAAATTACTTGAGAAGATTATTCAGGTGCTAGATTACTGGAATATGCATACTGGGCAAAATGTTACCATAATAAGGTTATCGGAAATCTTGCAATGGATTTCATTGTGATTTATTGGACACACTGAAGACAGCTGTATAGGAAATGCATTCTACAGTATTTGTCCAATGTATTTGTCCTTGTTGACTAAAACAGCTACACAGCATCTTAGAGTCACTACTGGTGTGTAAATATCTGCATTAGATCATATGAATCCTAGTGTAAGAGTCTTCATGTTTTTCTCATAAGAATTTGAATTATTTGGCCAATTTTAGCCAAATTGGACAGAGGGTATGAGGGCTCAAGCAGTCATAATTATAATTATAACATTGATATAACTTATTATTATTATTGCCATCCAGAGGGACCTGGACAAGCTGGAGAAGTGGGCCCATGTGAACCTTACAACGTTCAACAAGGCCAAGAGTAAGGTCCTGAACCTGGATCGGGGCAACCTCCGGTATCAATACAGGCTGGGAGATGAAGGGATTGAGAGTAGCCCTGAGGTGGATGAAAAGCTGGACATGAGCCAGCAATGTGCGCTCGCAGCCCAGAAGGCCAACCGTATCCTGGGCTGCATCCAAAGAAGCGTGGCCAGCAGGTCGAGGGAGGTGATTCTGCCCCTCTCCTCTGCTCTGGTGAGACCCCACCTGGAGTACTGCATCCAGCTCTGGACTCCTCAGCACAAGAATGACATGGACCTGTTGGAGCCAGTCCAGAGGAGGGCCAAGAAAATGATCAGGGGGATGGAACGCCTCTTCTATGAAGAAAAGCGGAGAGAGTTGGGGTTGTTCAGCCTGGAGAAGAGAAGGCTTTGGGGAGACCTTATTGCAGCCTTTCAATACTTAAAGGAGGCTTATAAGAAAGATGGGGACAGACTTTTTAGCAGTGCCTGTTGCAATAGGACAAGGGAGAACGGCTTTAAACTAAAAGAGGGTAGATTTAGTCTAGATATAAGGAAGAAATTTTTTACGCTGAGGGTGGTGAAACCCTGGCACAGGTTGCCCAGGGGGTGGTAGATGCCCCATCCCTGGAAACATTCAAGGTCAGGTTGGACGGGGCTCTGAGCAACCTGATCTAGTTGAAGATGTCCCTGCCCATGGCAGGGGGGTTGGACTAGATGACCTTTAAAAGTCCCTTCCAACCCAAACTATTCTATGATTCTATGATTAAATATAGCATTTAGGGTAGAACAGAGAACAGCTAAAGTACCAAGCTGTGGGAAAACAAGACTTATATGATGAATGTTTATGTACCTCCTGTAGCAATCAGTTTTGAATATTTTACAGATTTCAAATACATCTATAAATATATATATGTGTACAGTTAGTTAGGAGAATGAGATCTCAGTGATAACTATTTTCTTTTGCAAAGCTTGAAAAACGGAAGGTAGGTAGATGTTTTGAATCAGGTTTCAAATATTCACATTTCTCTTTCATCTGATTCCCATCACTGATTTCTGCAATGGCCTGAACATTATAGCTAAAATACATTGAAGGAAGGTGTTATGGTTAAGAGCAAACACCAGACAATAACAGATAGTCAATCATCCTAGTAACTGTAGTCTTTAGGAAACCTGGCTTCAACTCTTCCACTTCTCATAATTTTTTAGAAGAAAACAAATTATTACTAAAAAAAAATAATCTCTACTCCAGTAATCCCACTAGGGGCAAATAAAGAACCAAATAGATTAACACTGAAACAAAAATGTTTTATTAAGAGTATAGAAAAAACCAAATTTATCTTCGTCATGATTTTACATGTGCAGTATTTTAAAATAAATACAGGTGGTAACATTTGAACGCCTAAATACCTGAACTAATTACACTGATATAAATGAGATGTTTCTTATTGGATCAAGCCCCAATGCTATGATAATATGTTGATAAATCAAAGCATTTTTTTTCAGAAAATCCAAGTCTAGATTTTTTTTTAAATTATATGATTAGTTACATTATCTTATGCCTCTACAATTATAAAAAATATTGAAAACTTTTGATAATAATGTTTTACAGAGAGATAATGCAATTCAGTGAATAATACATTGGAGGACTGAAATAATAGTGTCTAAACTTTTTTGTTTCTCTCACTTTTCCACATTAGACATGATATTTACCCTCTTTGTGCTTCAGACTCCACAGCTTTACAAATGGGGATCCATGGATCAAAGCACTAAGTATTACAACAGTCTTACTTTGGATGTTGACTGATTATGTGCTTGTAATTCTACTGCCTTCAACCAGCTTTCCCACGGCAAAAGGTTGCAATCATATCTGTCACATAAAGAAAAAAAGCTTTGATATGCTCTGTTAAATTCAAGGGGAGATAGAAATTGCTAACACTATGTCCTGTAATGAGGAAATAAAAGTAGTGAAAAAGTAAGGGAGAATGAGAGAGCAGTGGGAAAATACTTTTAGGATGGCTGGATGCAGACAAACATACAAATAAAGATTATTGACACATAGGTTGTTGATGCTTATTGCAGTATTACTAATACTTATTAGAAAGACATATTGACAGCTGGCAATAAAAGTCAGTAGAAAACAGAAATTTAAACATAAGTGAAATATTGAAGATTAATAACTTTGTCATGGAAGAGATATTGACTACCTCTCCTTGCAAAATTCATCAGTCCCATGGGAAAACTTCTTGGCCCCTAGGCCAAGAAGTAAACACCACAGATGTAAAGCAGTTTGCACCTGTAACGCTTATGGCTAGCTTCTGCTAGAACAGACTCGTCATGTCCACCCTGTCTAACACTTGGTATTGGAAATATTTAGGCTTACGTTGGCATCCCTATGACTCTAAGAGTTAATTACTTTTTTTTTTTTTTTTTTCTCTTCAGTTCAAAGTATCTGAAATAATTTGAAGGTTATTTTACAGTCAGTCACCAAAATATATTTTTTATAGGCTGAAAGTGATGGCATATGTTGCATGTACTAGCTTATGATATAAGACCTTATAGTATATGTTAAGGGATGTTAAGATGGCCACCACATTGCCTCCTTCTCTTGGGCTGGCACAGGCAGAAGATCACTAGTGCAGCACACACACCACACTCTCCAGGTTCACAAGCACACTCACATTCGTGGATCCCCCGAGCATCGGCACGGCCCCTCTGCCCACCTGGCACCCCTGCCTGGATCCTGGCCCCTCTTACCTGGCCCATGGGTTCCCTACTCACTGGCTGGTCCACCTCGGTGCTCACTGCAAACACGCAGCACTCACACACTTGTCCCACAGGCACCCCATACTCACAGGTCCCCCCAAATACCAGCACGGACCCCCTCCCGCGTGATACCCCTGCGTGACCCCCTCCCTGMGTGAAGTCCCCTGTACTCACTGGTGAGTCCAGCTCGAATTTTGCTAGTGAATATACACGCACGCACCATGCACACCAGGACTGGGGAAGATGCAGACACTCACACTCCCCCAGCAGCGAGCACCAAGCACACCGGCTGTGACCTGTGGTCCTGCTCCAGCCACCAGCAGGGAGACCCTCACTCCCCCTTCCCCTGCACATTGCCTCATCAGTTGGCACAGTCCCATCGACCCTGTTCAACATCCTGTACCCCCAGGTTTGCAACCTCATCTGTTGCAAAGTGCCAGTTTGCCTGCAGTTTCTGGATAGCCCATCAATTAGTGGGACTGACCAGGTTTGTTTCTGGTTATTGTTTGTTAACGCTAATGGGTCAGGTTTTATGTCTCTGTGTGTYTGTCTCCCTCCCTTTCCTTATCCTCCCAACTGAAAAATTAAACTTTCTCACACCCCATATACTCTTACCAATTTGTACCACTGACCAGTTTGTTCTTGTCATGACCTCCCTTATCATGTGTCGGTCAGGTTTGTCTCTGTATGTTCTGGTTTGTGGCTCCTTTGACCAGATACTCTTAAAGGAGCAGACATGTTCCCCTTGCATATGCTTACAGTATAAACTAACATTTCTTTATTAGGAACAGTCAAAAGACTAAGATTCAAGAGTGAAATGGGTATCTAAGATGACAGTACGTGATTTCTTTGTGACTGATAAAAGGACTGAAGCAGTCCAATTTTCCAGTTATAGCAGAATTGGAATTGGAATATAAATTTCATTGGAACATATAAGTGATAAAGATTGGACTTGGCATTGATTCCCAGGGTAGAGACGCTCTGTCTAAACTGTGTTGGAGAAGACCACTTGCAAACCCCTTAGCAATGCACATGACCTAGCTACATCCTAAAGCATCCTCCAAAAAAAACCTCTAGGAAGATGGGAGATACTGCATAGTGAGCTGCCTTCTGAACAAATGTCTCATCAAAATGCTATGCAGCCCCTGCAGAGACATGGCCAGACGCAGACAAAGAGTAAACATTGTCCTGGGCACCTTCCTTGGAAATGCCAGGGCCCTGAGGACAACACTGGGTCCTACTGACCCTGGCCGGCCTCACCTGGGGCCTCCCCTCATTCACAGGACCAGGAACCCTGTTTCAGCTCAACGCGGTACACCCAGTCCTTGCCTGAGCCAGGTTTTTGGTATACTTGTGTACTGGGTGTAGGTAGCAAGGTTTGGTTTTGGCAACAGGGTGGCTGCAGGGGCGACCTCTCAGAGGAGAGGCCAGGGGCTGCCCCATGCCAGACACAGCCAGTTCCAGATGGCTCCAATGGACTGACCGCAGGGCACGGCTGTGCCCCTCAGCCAAGATGATGGCACCTTGGGGAAAACCTATTAAAGAAAGGGTAAAATCCTGCCCGAGAGAGAGGAGGGAGGAAAAAAAAAGTGTGAGAAACAGCCCTGCAGACACCAAGGTCAGTGAAGAAGGAGGGATAAGAGGTTCTTCAGGCACCAGAGCAGAGATTCTCCTGCAGTCCATGGAGAAGACCATGATAGAGCAGATATCCACCCTGCAGCCCATGGAGGTCCCCACGCCAGAGCAGGTGGATATGCCCTGAAGGAAGCTGTGACACCGTGGAGAGCCCATGCAGGAGCAGGCTCCTGGCAGGGACTGTGGCCTGTGCAGAGGAGTCCACGCAGGAGCAGGTTTTCTGGCAGGAACTGCAGCCTGCGGGGGATCCACACCGGAGCAGTCCACTCCTGAAGGACTGTATCCCATGGAAAGGACCCGTGCTGGAGCAGAGGAAAAGTGTGAGGAGGAAGGAGCAGCAGAGAAGAATTTCTGGCCCTGTCTCTGGCTGCTCCTGTTAGGACTCCCCTGACGGGGTCCCAGCCCTGGCTTGCCCCACACCTGAAGTTTCAGGGGCTCAACGGCACCCCACACCCTGGCCCCCTCATTGGGCACCCCTGCCGCTGCTGACAGGAGACAATATGTAACCACGGTATAGAGGGAAGAAGAAGGAGCATCACTGGGAGGGAAATATTGGAGCTAGAATAATGGAAAAATAGAGGACTTTCTGAAAGCAATTTTCTCTGTGGGAAGCTTGAACAGAATTTTTTAGTGGGTGAGATGGCATTGCAACCATTTTGGGGACAAAATGTCTGAAAATAATCTTCTGTAGTGTGTTCATCACCTTACTGACTGGAAGAAAGATAAATGATAGCCTTGTCAAGGGATAAAATGAGAGTTCTTCTGGGATTAAGCATTTATTTTCCATCTGGATTAAAAAAAATCTGTAGATACTAAGGGATACATGAAGAGAAATATTGCTGCTTTTAACAGGAGGAAACATAAGAAAATATTTTTAATAGTATTAATAGAGAAGAGCATAATAACCACCAAAAAAGAGTAGTAACATAAAAATATTATACTGCAGAGTTAGGCAGAGCTGAAGAGAAAATAGAACAATATCAGATACCAGGATCCATCTTTACTGAGATATTGTAACAAGCATATCATTATAATATCACACCACGCAGTCTGCAAATGCTCATCTCCTAATAACCCACACAATGAAAGTGAATGATTTAACTCCTGGTGCTCAGAGCAGATTATAGTAATTTGAGATCATATTCTTATTTGGAAATACTAAGAGTTGTCTTCAAAATCTATTTTTGACAAATATAAAAATTAAACAATTCTTGTCCAATTAGATGTGTGTTATAGCATGTTTATATCTAAAGTGTTGCAAAAAAATTATGCTGATAATGCAATGACTTTGTATTTCCTTGAGAGAAAAAGATTGCCCCAACAAAGATTTTGTAATAAATATGAGACAGCAAATTGTTCCTACACTATAGTGTCATTATTATGGGGATTAGTGATCTCTGTGATTAAGGTTGCCTCCAAGTTTCCTGATAAAGCTTTACTTTAAGGTCTTTAAGACTTCATCCTTGAAAATTGCTTTGTCTTGGTAATAGCCAGCTATAACCTAATTGCAAAGGAGAATTTTTTTTAAGGTTTGAAGAAAAAATGGAAAATTCATATGCTTTACCTTTTCATTGTAAAACAATTATTTGAAATGTTGTTTCAAAATAATGTATCTTAAATTTATCATAGGTAAAGTAGCTTCTTACAAGGCCTTTGTTTATTTTTTTATACACATCTCTCCTTGCATACTTATGTGGGACCTGTTTGTTCCACAGTTATACCATGGTCCTTTTTTCTTAATGGAAAAAAATAAACACAAAGTAAAGAATACATCAAAAAAAATCCGGTATTAGTGATATTTGCCATTCTACTTAGAAATTAAGAAATCAATAAATTTGAAAGTTTCATATTGGAATTGTCTGGCATGTTTCATTGTGAGTCTGGTTATATTTTATTGAAAACATATAGGAAAGCTTTAAAATATATTTGTAATTAGAAAAAAGTAACTTAACAAAGAATATTATTCTTATATTGAACAGCTTGGGATCTTACCCTATTGTTCTGATGCTGAGTAAAAAAAGTCCAGATTTCTTCACAGAAACATAACTGATTAAAGGTGTTTTTTTTCCCCCTGTACTAATAAGTGCAAAATCTTATAAAACATACATGTTCTCTATATTTTACCTGCGCACACACCTAAGGTACTTATATGTGAACTGCTCAGGAGTACAGACATCTCACACAGGCCAAAGTATTGTGAGCGATCTTTCTCTCTGCAACTTTTTAAATCAAGGATCCTGCTGAATAAGATCCATTAAGCATCCATACACTTGGTATGTAACCAATAAAATGAAAGTAAACCCCTGACATTCCTCCTCTCCAAGGAAATCCAAAGGGGAAGGAGTCCCAAGAAATGAGAGTATCCTGTTAACATTAAGTGGAAAGAAGGGGAACTAAATAAAAAATAACGATACTGATGTTCTATTATGTATGAGAGGCAATTCTACTAAAAGATAGTCATGTTATAAACTGAAAAAGTTTCTAATTTACCATAGCTGTTGGACTAGCAAGCTATAAGTAACYGTCCCTGGGGTAAGTAAGGCTCAAACTTCCAGGATTAGCACAAATTACAGCCTAGAAAGGAAAGGAAGAGGGCAGTAGATTTTGCGCAAGGAATGAGGTAGAAGAAGCTGTTAAAGATTTTTTTACCAACTGGGAGACAGGAGGAGCTGTTTAAGAATCCCCCATCCACTGTAGGATGGGGTCATTTGTCAGTACTAGAGATAACCTCGCTTGTAGGTGGCATACTGGACCTTAGCAGTGCTCTTGTGGTTAATCAGAAGAGAGAGCAGCGTGAGCAGCGTTTGTGTGAGTGGAGAGCAGAGCATGGGGCAGTCAGTGAAACAGCAAGAGGCAGAACAAAAAGTTGCAAGGAACACGGCAAAGCTTGAAAGGGTGGCCAGCAAAAGAAGCAGAAGGAAACAACTTGTGGCACCATTCAGTAGAACCAATTGATCCCACAAGGTCATTTGAGCTTTGATATACTGGATGGTTTTTTTTTAATTATTATTATTGTTTTATTGCAACAAGACAGAGTTCCCACCTAATGTAGAAGCTGCCTCATTTTGGGAAAAAGGAAGCTAACTGTAGTTGTATTTTTAGCATTTCAATATTGTACACTGACTTGTTCTATCACCTTATTCATGTTTTCTTTCTTTAAGACACTTGCTTGAGTTCCCACCCAAAACATGGGAAAATTAGACCAAACTTCTTGATGTTCAGCTCATGGTTACGAGTGAAGAAAATGTGGTTAATTTTTCTCACGTTTTTGGATGGGAAATCTAGCCAGTGTTTTAAAACTGAACCTGGGTGATGGTGTTAGCTATCAATTTTTGGCAGAGTGTTTCCGTAATCAAAGCCTACAGTCACAAATCTGAAYGGCAAAGTCATGAAAATAGTCCAGTGAGGTGACCAGCTTATACCAAATGCACAGCTAAGTCGATGGATGATAACTGATCAGTGAAAATTTAATCTGTGGAGGATTCAATTGCAGTATCAGTGTACAAGTTGAAGGGCTTCATAGGTGCATCATGTTAAAAAAAGGGAACTTGCTATCTTAGGTCCCACCAATGGCAGGCCTATGGTACACTCCATAACAAAAGTAAACCTGAGCTTGATTTAACTCTTGCCATGAAAAAAATACTTCTCAGCTAAAATGATGACTTACATGTGACATGAAGACTTTTTCTGTCATTTGAGGGTGTTGTGCAATGCTTCCTGTTTTAAAGAAAATTCTGCTAGTATATTTTAATGTTTTTTGGTTGGGTTTTTTTTTTTTTTTTTTTCCCCCCAAAATTGAATGGAATACATGGAAATTTATGTTTTCTTGGGAAATCAAATTATCTTAAAAAAAATCATGTCAAATTAACTTTAATTTCTGTTTTTTAAAAATGTTCCTGATTGTATTGCTCCAATACAAATAATATCTAATGAGAATAATGTAATGTAGAGAGCATGAGACAGACATACTTCATGGGAAATACAGTTCAGGTCTCTTAACGCTTAATACAGTCATATACTTAGGAAAGGCACCGTAGAACATCAATACAGATTTGCACCTCCTTTTGCATCTTTGAACTAAACTTCAAAGAAGTGTTGCTTTAGTGAATGCTGCTTCTCCATTTCACCTACTAGCTAGCTCTAGCTCTGTGGGTAGGGGTTTTTTTGCTTGTTTGTTTATTGTTTTTTAATCAACCTTCTCATGCCTCTAGCTCTCCCCTAGGCACCTTCCTTTTAATTTGAAATTATACTTTGCAGCTACCATATCTACACACTCTAGCATCCAACTTCTTTGTTGAACCTGACCTTTTAATTGAATTGAAAGATGGGATTGCTTTTCAAAAAGAAAGCATCTAAACTCAAAAGATACTGTGCTTGAACATATGAAGTATTACGTAGTGGAAATTTTTCTAAAAAATTAAGTCTTAGACTACCCTACATCGGTTACTCCAAAATAACCTTAGACACAACATGCTTCAGTTCTGTACCAAGGTGAGAATATGATCTTTCACCACCACCTCCCCTTCCCTTCCAGACTCCTTACTGGATAGTTGTGAAGATAAATTGTTTGTGAAGTGCTCATATACATTAGTGGTGATCGCTATAAGAAAGTCAATAACAAAATCAATAACTCTGCCTCCAGACTAGGGCTTAAGTAGTGTGCAATAATTTGGCTTGAGGCCATACCTTGAGCAATGAAAATAAAACAAAAATATTGAGCAGCTGCGCATTAAGTGAGAACCATCTATCCTGTGCAGTGAATGAGAAAGGGTCAGGAACAGAACATCCCAACCTTCTGTTTTGAAATGACATTGTCTTTTATTTTAAAAAGAGTGTATTGCATAATATATAAGGTAAGGAATATAGACAGTAAAAAAACGAAGTAGAATTATGCAAATATATGACATGCATATGCAAAAAGGGATTAAAGTAAGGTTATCAGCCATTTTACTTCTCACTTTTTCCTAGCTTTTTATTCTACATTTCTGTTTTCTATAACCTGATTCATTTGTATTCTTTCCAAGATGACTTGAAGTGATGATTCCTTTTTTGTTTCCATTGAACTTGAATATAAGTGCATAGACTGTGATTGTCAACAGATTCCCTAAACTGGACACCTAGGGAATCAGAACGGGAAGACTCACCATGACAAACACTCGTACTGCCTTTGAGACTATGCTATAGAATGCCAAGCCGCAATCTGCCGAGGGCTGGCCAGCTCTGTTCAGGCTTTGACCTGCCTTCTGGACCATGTTCCACTCAGCAGTATAGATTTATCTTAATGATGATGGATTTGGTATCTGAAGTCGATTCCTTTCCTGATTCTTCCCCTAGGGAAAATGATGTATATAGTTGTTTAGTAATGTATGCTATTTATTTTCAAGTCCACATTAACAGTGTATTTGAACAAAAGTAGGCAAGAAACGTTGCAGGAGAATTGGTGAATTTTGTGATTATTCTTTCTTGGATTACCAGTTTGTTCCATAGTCTTATCGAAACCAGTGTTGACCTTGTTTTAGACATCTAACTCTGAATTAATTAATTAATTAATTCCTTTTATAGTCAATAGAGGAAATAGAGTAGCTCTAGAGGATAATTAGTCTCATCCTGAAGTAGGCCAGATAAATCACTGTATGCTTACTGTTATAGCTTTCCAGTTGTTTTGAAAGAAGAGTGTGGTGACTAAGTCAAAGCTAGATGTCTATCTGTAAAATGTATTACATTTCTTGAGAGGATTCCCACCTTAGTCTCTATGAATTGATTCCACATGTTATTTGACAAAGAAACTACATATCAAGTTGTCTGGTTCAGATTTTACAATAGCATGCATTTGTATTTGAGAGAATATGTTTTTAATGAAAACACCAGTACTTTCCTTTCGAGTATTAAAATCTTATACAGTTTTCTGTAGATGCAATTCTTTGGTTTCTGCTCTAAAATATGTTCTGTACCATGGTTAGTTAGGGAATAGGCAAGTKGTTTCAACTTTAGTCCAACAGTTTTGTATTATGCCCTTTTTAATGCATACGGTATGTCTACCTTAATTGTTAAGGAGATAAAAGATATTAGGTGTATTCTTAAATTTATGCCAATTAAACACTGCTTTTCAGTTCCTTAAACTGAACATCTGTAAAATAAATAAAAAGTTAATATTAAGGAGATTTCTAGCAAAGCGCAGAATGACATTTCTGAATAAGATCAGGAGCTTTCCTCAGGAAAGTGAAAGTAAATGAGGACTTTGGGAACAGGTTAACCTTATTCTATTAGTTTTACCATTTTACAATAGGAAGTAAATGCCAGAAAAAACAAAACAAAACAAAMCAAAACACTTTGCATAGAAATTGCTTCACTTGTCTGTAAGCCTTCCACTGAAAAAGAAAAGGAACAAGTTGTCATACTTTGTATTTTTAAATGATATAAAAGGTAATCCTTTAGAATGTAGATAATCACAACTATAATAAATTAATACGTCTAGAAAGAATGAAGATTTCAAGTGGAATGAGATTTTTGGTATCACTTTAGGAATTGAAGGACTTTCATCTAAGACTTAGGCTGAGAGGACTAATATATGAAAGATTAAAAGAGCTAAATATGCAGATCTCAATGAAAAAAACGGTTAGGAAGTGTCATGACAATTGTCAAGAAGTGGAGCCAATGGAATTATTCATGATAAATACTATTAATTACAAATTTTGTCCTTTTTTCTATCTGTGAATTGCTTGCAAACTAATGCTGAGTCTGTGAATGTATTCGTTATTCATACGTATTTGCCTATGGCCTGTTCACAGCTGCTCACATTGACTAGTCATTATTTGTTATTTTTAGTGTATGATTGCTCATCTTATATGGTATTGTTTTTGCTCCCAGATTGGCTCACACTGCACTATACTAAACAGGATAACAAAGAATAAGAGATAATGGTGAATTATGACCGCTATCCTATGAACAAATTTTAGACAAATAATTGTTCGTACTAACTTAAAAAAGATATCCAGGACTCTCAGACTTTTTTGGGTGGCTAGTTGCAATCTCTGTAATCAGGAACAATGGACAATAATGGCTCACACAGAACAATTAACTCACTGCTGTGTATTAGTAAGGATATTTGTATATTATGATCTACATTATTTGACCAGCTGTTCCTACTCTGTTCATATGTGATCACAATGGCTCCCATAATCACCTATGCAGCATTAGTTACTTGGTTTTTAAAAGCTGTATTTTGCAGACAAAGGAGCTTGGTATAATAATAGGAAGTGCTCATTGTGACATGCTGACAGCTGGAACTGGTTGGTAAATAAAGCAAAGATATTCTAAGTTAAGAAAATATTCTGAACATTAGCAGTTCTTCCAGATATGATTACCATAAAACCACCACAGACTCATACTCTTTAGTCACACCAGAAGGGGGAGGAAAAAGATTGAATGGGCAAGGAAAAACAGTCATCCTTTCAGTTCAAGGGATGTTGTCACAACTATCTGCAAAACCTTTCGTCACTACCAACCATATTGCGCCTAACCTCTGAATGAGTTAAGAAATGTGTCATATCTGTAGAACTGCAGGGTTGAATTTCAGCTCTCCTACTTCTATCCATCTTAAAAGTGGATTGCAAATGTATGTTAGTCATTCTATAATGAAAGGCAAGACAGATAAGCATCTCACTCAGAGAATTCATGCTAAGCCAAGATAAATTTTTAGACAATGTCCTCTGGAGATGCCTATCTCTCTTCACTAGCTATTGCAAGGTGTTTGAACTGGCTGCATCACTTTGTATAGCTAAAATTAGTTTGGATTAATTGCAGCGTAGCCACCAAAACTTCAGGGAACAACAAGATTCTCCTTCCTCCYAGGCTATATTCTAAGGTGATGATTCTTTATTCAGTTCTCTGGGGTGAAGAAGCAGTGGAAGCAAATTTTCTCAGGCTGAGAAATGCTTAAGAACCAGATTTTTGCTTCTTTTTTGTGCACAGATTATGATGTAACAAGCCTTTGGTATTAAGAATAGTTTGAGTCTGAAATCCCAGAAATGTTATAAAGTGTTTTTTTGTATTGCTCTTCTTGATGTAGGTTTCAAAATTACACCTAAAGCACACTTAAGGATTCTAAATATTTTGCTTAATATGACTCTGTATGTTTTTTTTAGTGATGGCAATAACACCCCAGCTAGTTCATCAAATAATTTTCTTTTTCTAACCATTGTTTGTATTCACCTTGCAACAGATATTCTTTCCCCGGGAACTGATTTTATGTGATTATTTTTGAAATTTAGCTATAGTGATCATTGTAGAGGCTGGAATGAGAATTACAGTTGAATGTCAACAGGATGTGGGGAGAAAATAAGATGGAAAAGCTCATGGGTTGAGATAAAAGACAAGAAAATCAGTTGCCAGTTACCATCGCAGACAAAACAGACTCAACTAGGAGAATAGTAATTTAATTTTTTGCCAATTAAAGTACAGTAGGATGGTGAGAAACAAAGACAAAAAAAATTAAAACAACATCTTCCCCCCCTACTCCTCAGGCTGTACATTACTCCTTCATTCCCGACTCCTTTACCTCCTCCCCCAACCTCCCAAGTGGCGCGGGGGGATGGGGAATGCGGGATTACGGTCAGTTCATAACAGTTCCTCTCTGCCACTTCTTCCTTGTCCTGGTTTCGGCTGGGATAGAGTTATTTTTTTTTTTCCTAGTAGTTGGTATAGTGCTGTGTTTTGGATTTAGTATGAGAAGAATGTTGATAACACACTGATGTTTYTAGTTGTTGCTRAGTAGTCTRCTAGTCAAGGACTTTTCAGCTTCCCATGCTCTGCCAGGTGCACAAGAGGCTGGGAGGGAGCATAGCCAGGACAGCTAACTCAACTGGCCAATGGGGTATTCCATACCATGTGACGTCATGCTCAGTATATAGAGCTGGGGGAAGAAGAAGGAAGGGGGGGACGTTCGGAGTGATGGYGTTTGTCTTCCCAAGTAACCGTTACGCGTGATGGAGCCCTGCTTTCCTGGAGATGGCTGAACACCTGCCTGCCGATGGGAAGTAGTGAAKGAATTCCTTGTTTTGCTTTGCTTGCGTGCGCGGCTTTTGCTTTCCCTATTAAACTGTCTTTATCTCAACCCATGAGTTTTCTCACTTTTACCCTTCCGATTCTCTCCCCCATCCCACTGTGGGGGAGTGAGCGAGCGGCTGTGTGGTGCTTAGTTGCTGGCTGGGGTTAAACCGCGACAGTCCTCCTCATGACTTTCCTCTGCTCCAGCATGGGTCCTCTCCATGGGCTGCAGTCCTTCAGGATAAGCCTGCTCCAGCATGGGTCCTCCATAGGCCACAGTTCCTGTCAGGAGCCTCCTCCAGCTTGGCTTGTTCATGGGCTACAGCTTCCTTCAGGCCATATCTACCTGCTGTAGGAAATACCTCTCCACAGGCGACAGGGAAATACCTGCTCCAGTGGGGTCTCATCCACAGGCTGCAGGGGAATCTCTGCTCCAGCACCTGGAGGACCTCCTCCCCCTCCTTCTCCACTGACCTTGGTATCTGTAGGGCTGTTTCTCACAGTTTTTCCCACCTCACTCCTCTCTCACAATTGCTGCAAAGCATTTCACCCTTTCTTAACTATGTTTTCCCTGAGGCACCACCATCTTGGCTGAGGGGCTCAGCTGTGTCTTGTGGTSGGTCTGTTTTGCAGGTGTCTGGAACTGGCTGTGTCCAGCATGGGGCAGCCCCTGGCCTCCTCTCACAGAGGCTACCCCTGTAGCTCCCTTCCATTGCCAACACCTTGACACGTAACCCAATACAATAATACACTGTTATGAAAACAAATTTTGGCATAAAGTAATTTCTTATTGGAGATTGATAGCTATTATCTCTTTAATTTACTTATTTATTTTTAAGCATTGGAAGTTAGAGAAGTTGCACAGAAGTTGCTCTGCCCTTCTCCCTAAAATTGTCATTCTCTTAAAATAAGCAGATGTCATCCAAACATCTACCCTTTCTTTGACAATGGGCTGTGTTTTTTGTGAAAGTTTAGAATGGTTTTTTTCTGTGTCTAGACTTGTTTACAAATAACAATTGAGTTGGTGCTGAAAATATGTTTCCCCTATTGGGTAATGGATCCTCTCTTCTGAGAAATAGCTGCTGGTTGGTGTTGGGGTTTTTGCTTGTTAAGTTTTTAAAAAAACTACAGTTACATATATCCATTCTTTTAATATAAATATATGTAATTAATAACTTCTTATTACACAGCACACAATAGTATATCCTAAGGCATGGATTTGAATGTGCCCATCTGAAGGATCAGTGGAAGATATGTAGTACTAACTATTCATACTTAAGGCCATATAAACGAGTTTATAAATTTTAACTTAGTCCATATTAGACATATATTCACACAATAGCTACATGTTCTGTACTAGGGAAAGAAATAGCAGAGGATGGAGTAATCAGGGAAGGGATTCAACAAGCTGAAGTTCACAGAACAGTCCACTAATGCAATAATTTCCTTTTTTTTCCCGTTTTTTTCCGTAGAGATAAATTTTACAATTTTCTCCAAAATTCATTTTCTTTTGAATCTCCTGGAGAAACCTGTAATTCCTAAGCATTTGTGTCTTACTTTTTAAATGCTATTTGAGTAGTGTTTTGTGAATCRTAAATATGGTTTTTCCATAATTAAATAGAACGAACAATAAAAAGGTTAACACTGTTTTTAACTGACATCAAGAAAATAACAAATAATGGCCTGCTTAATCAAGAAATTGCACTACACAAAGTAGACAAAATTCTCTGCTCTAAACTGGACTAATTGTATTATTTGCAGAAAGCAGAAAATCACATGGCTTATGTAATAGTCAATAACCCCCCCCCCCTCTTTATTTAAAAAAATAAATAAAATCAGAACAATGGATAACATGCAAAAAAAAAGGATTTTTTTCTACCACTCATTGTACAGAGCCAGCTTCTATTTTATGACAAATAATCAATAAGGCTCCTAGGCAATTCACTGCTGCTAAATTGAGACCTCCGCCTGCTGTCTGGTTGTTAAAATATATTACAAAAGACTTTCCCTGATATAAAGCAAATGTACATTCAGTTTAGAAAAGGAGAGTTCCTTCAATGTATTGTTTTCATGGTTTTCTAAGGAATAAATGGTATTTCTAGGTGACAATTAATTTCTTCTTCAAATAATGAGGTGAGAGATGAGAAGTGTTATCCTCTGGAGGTGCCTATTTCTCTCCATAGATTATACAGGAAACCTACCATAGCTGGCTTGCACTACAAAATGTAATTTCTAAAATTAAAAAATTTGTAACATTAAACAGTACACAAGTTGCATGAATTTAAAAGTAAAGATTTAATGACAATCTTAGAGGAGTACCATTCAAAGGAGAAATAAAGAATTTCACAAATTGAAACAAGACTAGTTCAGGAAAAAAGGTGTTCACAGTAAGAGTGATTAAGCAGTTTAACATGTTACCCTTAGAAACTGTGAATAATCCATTCCTGAGATGTCCTGATAGGACAAAGCTCTGAGCAATTTGATCAAATTTCAAAGTTGCCCTACTTTGACTGGGGTTTTAGACCAGATGACTTCCAAAGGTTCTTTCCAGTGTAAGCTCTTACATATTCATAAGCACGCACTTTAGCTTACCATTCATCTTCACTATAATATATATCAACTTTGATTATTTGTAATAATGATCTCTGGTTTATATCTTTTTGTGTAATTTATGGTGCTAAGTAATTATTTTATCCCATTCTAGATGAATGAAAAACAATATGCATGCATAAAGGCAGTTATATACATATTTAATGCCAAATGCCAAAAGCTTCACTTCATAGACTTAATACATCTATGAACACAGCGAGATCATGTTCAGAATGCTCTCACATAACCCACTGTTAATGTCTGCATTTTTAAATGCTGAGGATCCTGGTAACCTTTTAGATGTGTAATGTGTTTTCCATCTCTCCACAACTTTCTGAAAAGATCAGAAACTTCTCCATTAAGTGAATGATGTAGTTAACTGCTTTTCCATCCAAATGTAATAAACTTTTTAATAAGGACATTATAATGAAGCAGTGATGAAATTGTACCTTAGCTGAAGGAAACGTGAAGCAATTCTGTCAAGATAATATAGTGGGTAAGCAGCAACAATTCATTTGACCAAATGTAAGCCTCTGCCTCTAAGTTATTCACTCTACACGTCCGTTATAGTCAATAGAGAGAAAGAGGCACTTCCAATAAGCACTCAATCTCGTTTTATATTAGATGTGTAAAATAGATCAAATGAATAGCACTCTTGCGATTGACTACAATGGAGCCTAGGAGTACTACTCAGATGTAAATGAATCACACTGCAGTTCCTGACTCCCACTTAACAGCCATTAGACTAGATCTGAACAGAATTTGGAATGATAGTTTCAAAGGGAATTTCAAATGCTAATTATGCTTTTATTCCAAACTTTAAAATATTTTTTTTTCTTCTCAGAAAATAAACTTTATTTTACTAATTTTTATTCAGAATAATAATTTAGAAAATTATTTAATATGTAAATAAACTTGAATAACTTTGAGGGTTGTTCTTGGCTTATTTTAAAATTAAATTTGGTATTTTCATATTATTTCATGAATCTCAGTAAAAGCAGTGCAAAGTAATTAACAATAAAGTTTCATAATACATCTTAAAACTACTTTTTTACAGGTGTCAGGCAATTTAATAATATTCAGCTGAAGGAAGAAATAAAGCAAATATGTATTTGGCTTAGAAGAAAATGCATTTTGCAATAGAAAGTATTTTAAGGAACATTTTTTAACCAATTCTACAGGAGACTACATGGTAGTGTCTTTAGTTTTAACCATATACTGATTCCTGTAGTTAATCATGAAAACTGTCACATATATTCTGAGAAGGAAAATCAGCTGCTATGTATGAAGACACGCTTATTATGTAGGTCAGTGAATGATTCACAGTAAATTATTTATCAAGGGAATGCAGTCTCTCTCATAGTGAGTTGTCTCAGAGCAAATAACTAATTTAATTTTGAATAAATCTATGAAAAACTATATAAATATTCTTGTTCTCTGGATTGCTCATGTTTATGATGACATTTTTGTATGACATTGAACTCTYTAGCTGGGGAAGCGCTATCAATATTTTGAAGCTCCACCAGGAATGCCACCCTTATGAACCATGAAGGCCAGGAGACAACCTACGAAGATCAGGGAGTCAATAATAATCTAGACACAGCTGTGTTACTGGATCAAATTAAGCACAGCATTCACAAAAGGAAAGTAATATGTGAAAGGTCTCAAAGTTGATGCATTTAAGAAAACAGGTAAATATTAACAGATCTTTTAAAATTAGGAATTCATGGAAGATATAGAATGCTAAGAACTGCAATTCCTAATTCTATGTTCTTCACTTTAACATTTCTTTGACATCTGCCTTTACAGTTACTTGGGAATGCTGTATCATTTTAAAGAGCACTACTGTTTTCAGGCAGTGCACACTAGTGTTTCCATGCTACTCTGGTTTTTTTTGTTTCCTCAAATTACATAAATGTAACTTACAGCATCTGATGCTTGGTTCTTGTTAACCAGCACCATCAACTCCATATAAGATCCCAAACTCTTAAAAGGCTGCTTACAAAAAAAAAAAAAAAAAACCAAAAATCTAAAAAAAATCATAGTGTGGCGACAAACTAGTTTGCAGCTTAGTGTAGCACACACATGTTTTCAGAAAAGACAAATTGATCTTTGATGAGATCATTTT
>JAYKAV010000780.1:0-10332 GCA_035582835.1 Phoebastria nigripes | reverse complement strand
CAAACCACAAACCAAAAAAAACCCCAACCAACCAACCAACCAAAAAACAACAACAAAACCAAACAGAAAAGGAGATGCTACAGCCTTTCATCCTACATCCTTTCTACTCCCACTTCTATTATCCTTTTGTGAGTTAGCTGATCTTCCATTTGGTGTGGTGTTCAAAGCTTTCTAGTTTCAGACTGATACAAGTCTGTAAATGCTTACAGTTTTTAAATTCTGCTTTCATACAATCACAGGACCATAAATAATTCAGTCTAGAAGGAACTTAGCACATCTCTAATCCAAACTCCTGCTCAAATTAGGGTCAGCTCTTAGGTCAGACCAGGTTGCTCAGGGCCTGATCAAGTCCATGAAAACCTGCAAGATGGAGCCTGCACAACTTCTTGGGACACATGGCTTGACTGCTGTCATGGACAAAAGTTTTTCCTTATATCTAGTATGAACATCTTTCATCTCAATTTATGCCTGTTGTTTCTCACCCTCCCACTTTGCACCACTGTTCAGGCTTTTCACCCCGCAGGTACCAGGGGGGCTGTTGTTAAGCCTCCTGCAACTTCCTCTTCTGCAGGCTCAACCAGCCCCAGTTCTTCAGCCCGTATTCAAATGGCAAGTGCTCCAGCCTTGACCATCCTGGTGGCCCTCCCCAAGACTTACCCCAGTTTATCAATATCTTTCTTGTTTTGGGAGGAGCAGGGAGAACAAAACTAGATGCAAGATCTAGAAAAGAAGAAGGATCACACCCTTGACCAGCAAGCAATGCTCTTCCTAATGCAGCCCAGCATGCTGTCACCCTTCTTTGCCACAAGGGCACATTGCTGGCTCATGGTCAACTTGCTGTCTACCAGGACCCACAGGTTCTTTTCCGCAAAGCTGCTTTCGATCCAGTCGGCCTTCAGCATGTATTGATGCATGGGGTTATTCCTGTCCAGGGGCAGGACTTTGCATTTCCCGTTGCTGAATTTCATGACGTTCCTGTTGGTCCATTTCTCCAGGCTGTCAAAGTCCTTCTGATTGGCTGCACAGCAATTTGGTGTATTGATCAATCCTTTCAGTGTGGTATCACTGCAAAGTTGCTGAGGGTGCACTCTGTCCCATCATAGAGCTCATTAACAAAGATGTTAAAAATTATTGACACAGTATTGACCCTTGTTCACCACTAGTAACTGGCCTCCAGTTGGATTTTGTTCCGATGATCACAATCCTCTGAGCCCAGCTATTTAGACAGTTTTCAATCCACCTCACTGTGGTGGTGGTTTGATTCATCCTCAGTAAATTCATGCTGTCAGAATTGTCTTCATCTGCTATGTGTGTCCAGAAATGTTTCCCAAAAGAACTTGCTCCACGATTTTCGCAGGCACTGAAGTGTGGCTGACCAGCCAGTAGTTTCTCAGATTGCCTTCTGGACTTTTYTGAAGATGGGTGCAACACTTCCCTTTCTCCATTCATGGGGACCTGCCCCAATCTTCATGACCTTTCAAAGATGATAGAGAATGGCCTCACAAGGACGTGAGCCACCTCTCTCAGCACCTGTAAGTGGCAGCCTGTCACCTCCCAAAGACTTGTAGAGGTTGAGTTCTCTCAAGTAGTCCCTGACACAGTCATCATCCACTGCTGGTACTTGTCTTCCACCTTCAAAGCTTCCTATGTGCATGGAGGACTGGCAGACCTTGTTGGTGAAGATGAAGACACAGAAGGCATAGAGTATTTCAGCCCTAACTGTGTCTACTGTCACAAAATCACTCACCCCATTCAGCAAAGGGCCCACATTTTCCTTGTTTGGTTTTTACTACTAATGCAGCTCTTCATCTTGCCCTTCACATCCCTTACAAGTCTCAGCTCCAGCTGAGCTGGTTTTCCTACCATCATCCCACCATTTTCTGTAGTTGCCTACTTGCCTGGGTAGTGTATTTCAAAATTCCTCCTTTGAAGCTCCTTTGAACTCCTTCCATCTCCTCTGTACTGCCCTTTTGCTTTGAAACTGTCATGAGTTCCCTGCTTAGTCCCTGCTGATCTCCTGATATATCGTTTGCCAAATATTGTGATGGATCCTTCCCGCCCTTGGAAGATTTTGTCCTTAAAGACCTGCCACATTTCTTGAGCTCCCTTGCCCTTCAGTGCTGCCTCTGGGAACCCACCTACCAATTTTCCTGAATAAACTGAAGTCTGTTCATCTGAAGTTCAGGGTCTGTACTCTGCTATTCTCCTTCCTTGCTCCCATGAGGAGGTTGAACTCCACTGTTTCATAGCAACTGCAGATAAGGCTGCCATTGATTGTCATATCCCCAACCAGTTCTTCCTTATTAGTAAATAGCAGATCCAGCTGTGCATCCCCTCAGTTGTTCCATTTGGTATCTGAAGCAAGATATCCTCACCCTTTAGAAACCTTGACTGCTCGCGTCCTGCCATACTACCCTTTCAGCAGCTGTCAGGTAGTTTAAGGTCCCCTGTGAGATCCCAGGTCTGTGATACAGAGATTTCCTTGAGATATTTAAGAACAACTTTTCTGCTTCCTCACCCTGACTGAGTGGTCTGGAACAAACTCCTACTACAATGTCACTCACACTGCCCCTCCTCTGACACAGTGATGTTATGCTTTAGTGAATCATGATCCATGCTGTTAAAATTTGAGACGTCATATTACAGAATTGTAATTCCATTAGAAAGAATACCTATAAATGAGGGCATGTTAGGACCGTAATAAATAGAATCATAAATAATGACTGAAAGCCTGTAGCAGAATTAAATTAATCCTTAAAATTCAGCTGCTAGCTTCCACTTCCCATTTACATGTTGGGTTTTTTTTTCCCCCCAGAAATTAAAACTCAATGTATTTCAATTACAGAAAGTTTTAAAAACAAACTTATTTTCATTATGACATCTCAAATTGGCAATAAGTAGCTGAGATAGAGTGGGAGTTCTCCATTACTAGCAAAATCAGCTCCTGGCTTCCGACAGGCAAGCACAAGAACTAAATGAAAAAAATAACATAAATAAAACCAAAATGCTCCAGAATCCCACATATCTTTGATTTCCAAAGTCCTGATGAATCAAGCCAGAGAAATAATGTAGCATCATGTATCAGGTCAGGAACACAAACTCTGAATAAAGAAGAAAATTATTGGCAAGTTGTTCACAAAATATTTGTATCTCTCTTCTCCTCTTTCATATGTTACTGTATTTTAAGTAGTTCTGGTTATATTGACTCATCATACTTCTCATTTCTGTTCCCCAGGGTTGATGCTGTGAGGGTACGCTTACCTTGCAAAATTCATCCTTTATTATAACATTTCTATTAAAATTATGCAATTACAACAATTAGAGCAAATGGGTCTAAAAGACATTTTCGGAAGTATTGTAGTCCATTCCTCTGCCACAAGGTAAAATATTCATACATAAACCCTTCCTGACAGTTGTTTGTTTAAGATGTTATTAAAAACTGAATAAATGATGGAGATTCCATAGCATTTCTTACAAATTATGGTGTTTCCCCTGAGCACAATTTTAGGGCCAGTCCTCTTCAATGTTTTTATCAATGACCTGGACACAGGGGTTGAGTGCACACTAAGTAAGTTTGCTGATGATACTAAATTAGGAAAAGCCATTCATTCCCTCAAGGGTAGAGAGGCCTTACAGAGAGATCTTGATAGATTAGGGTGCTCGGCAATCATCAACCATATGAAATTTAACAAGGTCAAATGCCAGATTCTAAACCTGAGATGGTGTAATCCTGGATGTATGTATAGATTGGGGAACAAGACAATGGAGTGCAGTCCTGCAGAAAGGGATTTGGGGATTTTGGTTGATGGTAAGCTCATCAATGAGTCAACAATGTGCCCTGGCATCCAAAAGGCCAACCATATCCTGGGGTGCATTAAGCACAGTATAGCTTATAGTATAGGTCGAAAGAAGTGATTGCCCCACCGTACTCAGCATTGATGTGGCCTCACCTCAAGTACTGTGTGCAGTTTTGAGCTTCAGAATGTAAGAAGGTTATAAAAATATTAGAATGTGTCCAAAGGAGGGCAACAAAGATGGTGAAAGGACTAGAGGGCGTGACTTAGGAGCAGCTGAGAATACTAGGTTTGTTGAGCTTTGAGAAGAGGAGACTAAGGGGTGACCTCATTGCTGTCTACAACTTCCTCATGAGGGGGAGCGGAAAGGGAGGTGCTGATCTCTTCTTTCTGGTGTCTGGAGATAGGACATGAGGGATGGTTTACAGCTGCAGCAGGAGAAGTTCAGACTGGATATTGAACGAACTCCAATCACCTGGTTCRGTTTTGGTGCCCCAGATTAGATGCAGTTCTCCAAGTGAGGATTTGTAAAGTGGAAGAATTTCTTCACGTTTTACTTATGATACTAATTATTATACACGTCTGTTTTCTGTTAGCTTTTGTAAAAAACATCCATGGAAGTTACACTACAATTAATTCCACCCTTCAAAAGTCCCTGTTTAATGAAGAGAAAGCAGCAGTGAAAAACTAGTTGTCACCCATTCTCAAGTATGTAGAAGATGCATAAAATTCATATATTACACATACATGATGTGTAATAATATATGTGTATATATAACGAAATATGTACTTCTTCATAGTATCTCACAGATGTTTTCCAGGTTTTTTTTTTTTCTGTTGACATTCTAGTATTATGAAATTATTTCCATTTCCATTTCACTAAATCTATGGGACTCTCAAATTTCCAATTATATATGGTGTTTCTGAATGTTTTGTGAGGATATGGATAATGCCAACCTTACTTCATTCTACATTTCTGAAAGCGGCACAGTTTTTCTTCCTCAGCTGATGGACAAGTAGTTCAACTTGAATGAATGTTTACTTCATAGGATTGATTTGTTTGGAAGAAATCTGGATAGGCTAGAAGATATGAGAGCAGTGTTTTTCATGCATGGGTTCACAAGAGCAAGAAGAGAAATATTTTCCTCTGTCATATAGTTGTGCAAGAGTTCTTCAAAGCTTCCTACTTTGGGGTCAGAGTCAAGAATATACACAGTTATGCATGTGGTACTAAACCATCTGGATGAGTTGCTGAAATGGAGGTTTATTCTTAATGGAATAAATGGCAACTGCATTCACTTGAGCAATTATTAAAAAGGCAAAATATCCCCAACTACTGTTCTGACTACCTAGCTGTCTGCAACATACTCATTCCTTAATGTTTGTGGTTTATATATAAATATATTGCCTCTTATTCCCACCTCACATAAAAAGCTCCAGCTAGGAATAATTTATTTTACTCAGATAATTTAGACACTGGTCTAGCTCCGAATTTGGATTCTTTCTTTGAGTGAATATCTAATGTTATACACCTCTCTCCAGATATAGTCTGAAAAGTTACTGGAGTATGTTGGAAACAACCTTTTACTGCAGATGAGGGACAGAGTAACTGGTTGCAAGTGATTTAAAATCCCCATAATAGGGGGTAACAGACTGAGAATCAGAAGATAAAAATAGTKTGGATGGAAGTGATCAAAAAGAATGGGACTCAGGTGCTCTAGTAACTAGGTTTCTTATCTTAGCTAGTTATCTAATCTCTCTCTTTGGTCATCCTTTTATAAGTGTCTGTCTATACAGGCTATTATCTATCGTTGTCAATAAAGAAAGATGTAATTAGCTTAGGCTAGACATCTAACTTTAAGAAATGTAAAATTACCTGAGAAGAATACTATTTTGTACATGGAAAATCATATTAGGAATCCAGTTTTTGGAAAAGTCTGATGCCCAAATAATTCATTAAGGTAACAAAATCTATTGATTTACAGACAATATTAAAAAAGATTAGGCACGTTAAATCATTTAAACGCTGTTTCAAAAAATCATACCACAAATTTTGTGTACTTCTATAGCAATTACTCTATAATTACTGTAAATTATTTGAGAATGGGATAAGCTGGATGCATATGCACACATATTTGGGTAGCTGTATAGCAACATAATGTATGGCACCGCACCATGCCTACAGTGCAGTGGGGGGTGGGAAGGCAAACCAAAGTTTCTGGATTCTCATGAATAATCCCATTTGGATTTCAGCTCCTTCTTGTAGGAATCCACTCCTGTACAGATAACCCTATAGAAGTTAATTAAATTTTCTAATATATCTCAAATAAACTTACAGTAAGTTTGTAGTTGTTGTGGTTTAACCCAGCAGGCAGCCAAACACCACACAGCCGCTCGCTCACTCCCCACTCCCCTCAGTGGGATCGGGGAGAGAATGGGGGAAAAAAGTAAAATTCGTGGATTGAGATAAAGACAGTTTAATAAAACAGAAAAAGAAGGGAAAACAATGATAATAATAATAATAACAATGATAGAATATACAAAGTGAGTGATGCACAATGCAATTGCTCACCACCCGCTGAGCGATACCCAAGCAGCGATCGCTACTTCCTGGACCACGCCTCCTMTTWATATATTGAGCRTGACGTCACATGGTATGGAATACCCTGTTGGCCAGTTGGGCTAGCTGTCCCGGCTATGCTCCCTGCCAGCTTCTTGTGCACCTGGCAGAGCATGGGAAGCTGAAAAGTCCTTGACTAGCAGACTACTTAGCAACAACTGAAAACATCAGTGTCTTATCAACATTCTTCTCATACTAAATCCAAAACACAGCACGAGGAGGAAAATTAACTCCATCACAGCCRAAACCAGGACAGTAGTTGGTACAAAGTATCCTCGCCTCAGTCACCGAGGCAAGCAGCTCCAGTGCCAGAATGATCCAGTGCGGTGCACAGGGGGTTTTCCTAACCAGGGAAACCTCAGGGGAGCAGAGAGACCTGCTAGGAGCCCGCAGCTTGCGCGACACCAGCTGACGAGACGTGGGCAGGGCCAGGAGCAACAGYGTCCAAGCATCCCCCACCTATAAAAGAAGCCCTTACAGAGTGCTAGTGACGAGGAGCACCGATAACAGGGCATGGTGTGTCAGCAAGGGCGTGGTACCTCAGTTTGTGCTGCAGTTCACACGGAAGGGCACGCAGGAAGGGTACTGCAGCTCTGCCAGCTCGACCAGGGAGCAATGGTATCTAACCAGCAGAATGTCCTTCCAAAACTCTGCACCCGCCATGACTGATGCAGCTTCCCAGACAGAGCTCTGATGTGAACGTGCTGCCACCCAGGTGCCAGGTTGCAGGCTGTGCCCTGCTCTTATACCAGTACGGGACGGCAGCAGTGAGCACACCTGTGGGAGGTGTGCCCAGGTAGAGGAACTCCTCCGCTTAGTAACAGCGCTCTGGGAGGAGATGAGTAGGTTGAGGAGTATCAGGGAGTTTGAGAGAGAGAGAGACTACAGGAATCGCACCCTACCTTCCCTGGGACAGGCCTGTCAGGTAGACAGGACACATGATATGGAGGATTCCCTATCCTCTCTCCACCAGGCAACAAGATGTCCAAGGGCAATCAAGAGAGACTTCAGGGCCTTGGGACAACTGGTTAAGGGATCAGGAGCACAGGTAGCATTCTCCTCTATCCTTCCAGTTGCAGGGAATGATGAGGGAAGAAACAGGAAGAGCCAGCAGATCAATACCTGGCTCCAAGCCTGGTGTCACTGGCAGAATTTTGGGGTTTTAATCATGGGTCAGTCTACACGACACCAGGCCTGCTGGTGACAGATGGGGTACGCCTGTCTCAAAGGGGGAAAAGGATCTTTGCACAGGAGTTAGCAGGGCTCATTGAAAGAGCTTTAAACTAGGTTTGAAGGGGGAAAGGTATAAAACCAGGCTTGCTAGAGAGCTAGAGCTGGCAGGGAAGAAGACCAGCCTGACTGAACAGAGCTTTGGCTGGAACTCAGGAAAAAAAAAAGAGAGTTTATGACCTTTGGAAGAGGACTACAAAGATGTCGTGAGGTTATGCAGGGAGAAAATTTGAAGGGCCAAAGCCCAACTAAAACTTAATATGGCTACTGCAGTAAAAGACAATAAAAATTATTTCTATAAATACATTAGCAACAAAAGGAGGGCTAAGGAGAATCTCCATCCTTTACTGGATGTGGGGGGAAACATAGTGACAAAGGATGAGGAAAAGGCTGAGGTATGTAATGCCTTCTTTGCCTCAGTCTTCAATAGTAAGACCAATTGTTCTTCGGGTACCCAGCCCCCTGAGCTGGAAGACAGGGATGGGGAGCAGAATGAAGCCCCCATAATCCAAGGAGAAATGGCTACACCACTTAGACACACACAAGCCTATGGGGCTAGATGGGATCCACCCAAGGGTACTGAGGTTGCTGGTGGAAGTGCTCACCAAGCCACTTTCAATCATTTCTCAGCAGTCCTGGCTAACCAGGGAGGTCCCAGATGACTGGAGGTTAGCAAATGTGATGCCCATCTACAAGAAAGGCCAGAAGGAGGATACGGGGAACTGTAGGCCTGTCAGTCTGACTTAGGTGCCAGGGAACGTTATGGAGCAGATCATCCTGAGTTCCATCACGCGGCACATACAGGACAACCAGGTGATCAGGCCCAGCCAGCATGGATTTATGAAAGGCAGGTCCTGCTTGACTAACCTGATCTCCTTCTATGACAAGGTGACCCACCTAGTGGATGAGGGAAAGGCTGAGGATGTGGTCTGCCTGGACTTCAGTAAAGCCTTTGACACCGTTTCCCACAGCATTTTCCTGGAGAAACTGGCTGCTCATGGCTTGGACGGGAGTACTCTTCGCTGGGTAAAAAACTGGCTGGATGGCCGGGCCCAAAGAGTTGTGGTGAATGGAGTTAAATCCAGYTGGHGGCCRGTCACAAGTGGTGTTCCCCAGGGCTCAGTATTGGGGCCAGTTCTGTTTAATAGCTTTATCAAGGATCTAGACGAGGGGATCGAATGCACCCTCAGTAAGTTTGCAGTTGACGCCAAGTTGGGCGGGAGTGTTGATCTGCTTGAAGGTAGGAAGGCTCTGCAGAGGGACCTGGACAGGCTGGATCGACGGGCCAAGGCCGACTGTATGAGGTTCAACAAGGCCAAGTGCCATGTTCTGCACTTGGGTCATAACAACCCCATGCAAGGCTACAGGCTTGGGGAAGAGTGGCTGGAAAGCTGCCGGCAGAAAAGGACCTGGGGGTGTTGGTCAACAGCTGGCTGAATATGAGCCAGCAGTGTGCCCAGGTAGCCAAGAAGCCCAGAAGGCAACAAGTGATCATCCCTTTGTACTTGGTGAGGCCCCACCTCGAATACTGTGTTCGGTTTTGGACCCCTCACTACAAGAAAGACATTGAGGTGCTGGTGCGCGTCCAAAGAAGAGCAACGAAGCTGGTGAAGAGTCTAGAGCACAAGTCTTATGCGGAGCAGCTGAGGGAACTGGGGTTGTTTAGCCTGGAGAAGAGGAGGCTGAGGGGAGACCTTATCGCTCTCTACAACTACCTGAAAGGAGGTTGTAGCGAGGTGGGTGTCAGTCTCTTTTCCCAGGTAATAAGTGATAAGATGAGAGGAAATGGCCTCAAGTTGCACCAGGGGAGGTTTAGATTGGGTATTTGGAAAAATTTCTTCACTGTAAAGGTTATCAAGCCTTGGAACAGGCTGCCTATGGAAGTGGTTGAGTCACCATCCCTGGAGGTATTTAAAAGACGTGTAGATGTGGTGCTTAGGGACTTGGCAGTGCTAGGTTAACAGTTGGACTTGATGATCTTAGAGGTCTTTTCCAACCTAAACGATTCTATGATTCTATGATTCTAGTTTTATTTGACGACAGAGACAAACCTGGTTAGTTGTAACACAGTGGTCTTTTAAAATAAGAAATAACTGATGAAAATCAGAGGGGGACGTGTAAGAAAGAGGAAAAGAATCAGATGTAATTCACACAAGCAAAGACATTACTGCAAATTTTAGCTGTGCAAACCTTCAGAGTGCATCAATATTACTGTTTCAGTTTCATCAAGAGTGCTCTTCTGAAGCAAATTTCCCAGTTGGCACAAACTATGCATCTTTCCTGTGCTGTGGGTTACATAATGTTCTTTTACTATGTACTTCATATTCCTTCAAAATTTAACTAAGCTGAGATATGCACCTGTGTAGGGCACCTATGAACTTTAGCCATTAATGGACACTTAGTCCATGAAACTAGATTAGAGGCAGTCTGAAGCAAATGCTTGTGAATGCATATAATGTTGTTGTGGTTTAACCTGGCAGGCAGTCAAACACCACACAGCTGCTCGCTCACTCCCCTGCCCCTCAGTGGGATGGGGGAGAGAATCGGAAAAAAAAAGTAAAATTTGTGGATTGAGATAAAGACAGTTTAATAAAACAGAAAAGGGAGGGAAAATAATGATAATAATAATAATAATGATAGCATATACAAAATGAGTGATGCACAATGCAATTGCTCACCACCTGCTGA